>SJYF01004508.1:324627-335769 GCA_006410515.1 Procapra przewalskii | reverse complement strand
GGTGGGGAAGGGTGGGGTGGGGCACTTCCGGGCTCAAAGCAAGGGTGTGATGGAGACTTTCGAGTTCCAGGAAAGAATGTGTGTTTTCCACCGAGATGCCACATTGGACAAGGGCCTCACCACGCATGAAGATGAGGAGCTATTGGGTTTTCTCGTGTTGTAACGGGAACCTCTCGACTTATGTCAGGGACCTCAGGGAACCCCTCTGTAGGCTCAGGAGTGGCCGGTCTCTGTGCCAGTGATCAGGTGCCTCTGGGGATTCCACTGCAGGCACCCCCGTGTCCTCAGGCCTCCTCTGGTGCTGAGGCGGTAACATGAGTTTCCTCGGCCATGCTGACATAGGTCTTGATTTTCCCCTGGATTCCTCACATATGTCAGGCCTTGTCTCCCAGGAGACTGGAACGTCTGCTTTCATGCCCTGCTCCTGCAGCGGGGTCAGCCTCCCTGTCAAGAGGACACATGGATCTGGGTCTTACCCTGGAGATACTCCCGGGTTGTCACAGGTGCCAGTGGGTCGGGAGTCAACCATCGGGCAGGAAATCAAGGCAGTGAAAGCCAGTCAGATCCATCGTTAGTGGACGAGGCTTTTGGGGGTTCTGGGGAAAGGTCGCCCGAATGCTGATTGTCCTCCAACTCTGCTGCTGTCAGCACCTACTCTTGGGATATAAAGGAGCGCCGAGAACCTTTTCCCGATGGAGCAGGGAATGGGACCCTCATCTGCAGCTGCACATTGAAAACAGGGCTCCTCATGAGTTGAGGCGGGACCCTTGGGTTTCCTCTCGATTGGGGACAGATGAGGCTGGGCACTTCCTGGGTCACAGCAAGGGTTTGAAGGAGCCTTTCAAGGTACCCGTGGGAAGAGTTGATTTCCCCTGAGATGCCGCAGTGGATAAGGGCCTCACCTGGCCTGCAGGGGAGAAGCTTCTAGTTTTTCTCGAGTTTTGGCGGGTACTCTCGAGTTACTTCGGGAACCTCAGGGACCCGCCCCTGTGGCTTCAGGAGGCCCTTATCCGTGCCAGTTGCCAGATGCCTCTGGGGATTCCTCCCCAGTCATCCCCGGATACTCAGGCCTCTTCTGGTGCAGAGGCAGGAGCCTGAGCTTGCCTCACCTATGCTGACATAGGTATTGAAATATCCCTGGAGCCACCACAGGGGGTCAGGCCTCATCTAGCCTGGAGCGAGGGATGTCTGCTTGCCACCCCAGCTGCAGTTGCAGCATCAGGAGCCCCGTCGAGCGGACACAGGGATCTGAGGCTTGCCCTGGAAGTACCACAGGGCTGTGACAGGTGCCAGTGGGTCGGGACTCAAGCCTCGGCCTGATAATCGGGGCACTGCAGGGAAGTCAGGTTCATCTGGCTGAACTAGGAATTTGGGGTCCTTGAGGAACGGTGTTCTGATCCCTGAGGCTCCCTCCACAATCTTGCTGCCAGCGACTCCTCCTGGGATGCCAGGGAGCGCCCAAAACACTTTCGCGACGGAGCAGGGAAAGGAACCCTCATCTGGAGCTGCACAGATGAAAACAGTGCACCTTGTGAGTCGCCACAGCACCCGCAGGGATCCTCTCCTGTGTGGAAGGGTGGGTGGGGCACTTCCTGGCTCAAAGCAAGAGTGTGATGTAGACTTTCGATATCCAGGAAAGAGTTGTGTTTTCAACCAATGCCTCATTGGACGAGGCCCTAATCACGCATGTAGGCGCGGAGCTACCTGGTTTAATCGTGTTGCAGCGGGTACCTCTCGTGTTACGTCGGGGACCTCAGGGAACCGCCCCTGTAGGCTCAGGAAAGGCCAGTCTCCGTGCCAGTGGTCAGGTGCCTCTGGGGATTCCTCCGCAGGAATCCCCGGGTCCTCAGGCTTCGTCTGGTGCTGAGGCGGTGACCTGAGCTTGCATCAGCCATGCTGACATAGGTCTTGAGTTTCCCTGGAGCCCCCACATATGTCAGGCCTCGTATCGTCAAGAGGCTGGCAGGTTTGCTTGCCTACCAAGCTGCAGCAGTGGTGTGTCAGGCTCCCCGTCAAGCAGACCCAGGGATCTGTGTCTTGCCCTGGAGATACCCCGGGTTTTCACAGGTGCCAGTGGGTCGGGAGTCAACCCTCGGGCAGGCTTTCGAGGAAGTGCAGGGCAGTCAGGTCCATCGGTAGTGGACGAGGCGTTTGGCGGTACAGGGGAAGGGTCGCCCGAACCCTGAGGTTCCCCCCAACTCTCCTGCTGTCAGCCCCTACTCTTGGGATGGAAAGGAGCGCCGAGAACCTTTTCCCAACGGAGCAGGAAAAGGGACCCTCATCGGGAGCTGCGCATGGAAAACAAGGCTCCTCATGAGTTGCAGTGGGACCTTCGGGTTTCCTCTCAATTGGGGACAGATGAGGCGGGGCACTTCCTGGGTCACAGCAAGCATTTGAAGGAGCCTTTCGAGGTACCCTTGGGAAGAGTTGATTTCCCCTTGGATGCCGCAGCGGATAAGGGCCTCTCTTAGCCTGCGAGGGAGAAGCTTCTGGTTTTTCTCGAGTTGCGGCGGGTTCTCTCAAGTTACGACGGGGACCTCAGGGACCCGCCCCTGTGGCCTCAGGAGAGGCCCGTCTCCGTGCCAGTTGACAGGCACCTCTGGGGATTCCTCCCCAGTCGTCACCGGATCCTCATGTCTCGTCTTGTGCTGAGGCAGGAGCCTGAGCTTGCCTTGCCTATGCTGACATAGGTATTAAAATATCCCTGGTGCCCGCACAGGGGGTCAGGCCTCGTCTATCCTGGAACGTGGAACGTCTGCTTGCCACCCCAGCTGCAGCAGAGGAGTCAGGCTCCCCGTCATGAAGACACATGGATCTGGGTCTTGCCCTGGAGATACCCCCGGGTTGTCAGAGTTGCCAGTGGGTCGGGAGTCAAGCCTCGGGGTGAAAATCGAGGCAGTGCAAGGCAGTCAGGTTCATCTGGAGTGAAATAGGAATTTGGGTCCCTTGAGGAACGGTGTTCCGAATCCTGAGGCTCCCTCAACACTCCAGCCGCCAGCGAATCCTCTTGGGATGCCAGGGTGAGCCCGCAACACTTTCCCAAAGGAGCAGGGAAAGGGACCCTTATCCTGAGCTGCACAGATGAAAACGGGGCTCCTCATGAGTCGCCGTCGGATCCTCGGAGATCCTTCCCTGTGGGGAAGGGTGTGGTGGGGCACTTCCTTTCTCAAAGTAAGAGTGTGAAGGAGACATTCGAGTTCCAGGAAAGAAGGTGTGTTTTCCACCGAGATGCCACATTGGACAAGGGCCTCACCACGCATGTAGGTGGGGAGCTTCCGGGTTCTCATGTTGCAGCCGGGACCCCTCGAAATATGTCAGGGACCTCAGGGAACCGCCCTGTATCATCCAGAGAGGCCAGTCTCCGTGCCAGTGGTCAGGTGCCTCTGGGGATTCCTCCGCAGGCATCCCCGGGTCCTCAGGCCTCGTCTGGTGCTGAGGCGGTAACCTGAGCTTGCCCCGGCCATGTTGACATAGGTCTTGAGTTTCCCCTGGAGCCCCCACGTATGTCATGCCTCGTCTCGCCAGGATACTGGCACATCTGCTTGCCTTCCCAGCTGCAACAGCGAAGTCAGGCTCCCCATTAAGCGGACCCAGGAATTTGGGTCTTGCCCTGGAGATACCCCCAGGTTGTCAAAGTTGCCAATGTGTCTGGAGTCAACCCTCGGGCAGGGAATCGAGGCACTGCAGGGCAGTCATGTCCATTGGGAGGGTACGAGGCATTTGGGGGTTCTGGGGAAGGGTTGCCCGAACCCTGAGGCTCCTCCCAACTCTCCTGCTGTCAGCGCCTACTCTAGGGATGGTAAGAAGTGCCGAGAACCTTTTCCCGATGGAACTGGGAAAGGGACCCTCATCTGGAGCTGCACAGGGGAAACAGGGCTCCTCATGAGTCGCAGCAGGACCCTCGGGATACCTCTCGAATGGGGACGAATGGGGCGGGGCACTTCCTGGGTCACCGCAAGGGTTTGAAGGATCCTTTCGAAGTACCCGTGGGAAGAGTTGATTTCCCCTGAGAAGCCACAGCGGATTAGGACCTTACCTCGCCTGCAGGGGAGAAGTTTCTGGTTTTTCTCGAGTTGCAGCGGGTACTCTCGATTTACGACGGGGAACTCAGGGACCCTCCCCTGTGGCCTCAGAAGAGGCCCGTCACCGTGCCAGTTGCCAGGCGCCTCTGGGGATTCCTCCCCAGTTGTCGCCAGATCCTCAGGCCTTGTCTGGTGCTGAGGCAGGAGCCTGAGCTTGCCTAGCCTATGCTTACATATGTATTAAAATATCCCAGGAGCCCTCACAGGGTGTCAGGCCTCATCTTGCCTGGAGCGGGGAATGTATGCTTGCCACCCCAGCTGGAGCTGCAGCATCAGGCACCCCGTCGAGCAGACACAGGAATCTGAGACTTGCCCTGGAAGTACCTCAGGGCTGTTAAGGTGCAAGTGTTTCGGGAGTAAAGCCTCGGGGTGACAATCGAGGCAGTGCAGAGCAGTCAGGTTCCTCTGGGGTGAACTAGGAATTTGGGGTCCTTGAGGAACGGTGTTCCGAACCCTGAGGCTCCCTCCACTCTGCTATTGCCAGCGACTCCTCTTGGGATGCCTGGGTGCGCCCGCAACCCTTTCCCGACGGAGCAGGGAAAGGGACCCTCAACTTGAGCTATGCAGATGAAAACGGGGCTCCTCATGTGTCGCTGCCAGAACCTTGGAGATTCTCTCCTGTGGGGAAGGGTGGGGTGGGGCACTTCCTGGCTCAAAGCAAGGGTGTGAAGGAGACTTTCGAGTTCCAGGAAAGAAGCTGTGTTTTCCACCGAGATGCCACAGTGGACAAGGACCTCACCACGCATGTAGATCAGGAGCTACTGGGTTTTCTCGTGTTGCAGCGGGGACCTCCCGAGTTACGTTGTGGACCTCAGGGAACTGCCGCTTTAGCCTCAGGAGAGGCCAGTCACTGTGCCAGTGGTCAGGTGACTCTGGGGATTCCTCCACAGGCATCCCCAGGTCCTCAGGCCGTCTCTGGTTATGAGGCAGCAACCTGAGCTTGCCTCGGCCATGCTGACATAGGTCTTGAATTTCCCCTGGAGCCCCCACATATGTCAGGCCTCGTATCTTCAGGAGACTGGAACGTCTGCTTGCATGCCCAGCTCCAGCAGCGAGGTCAGGCTCCCCGTCAAGCAGACACAGGTAACTGGGTCTTACCCTGGAGATACCCCAGGGTTGTCACAGGAGCCAGTGGGTTGGGAGTCAACCCTCGGGCAGGCAATCGAGGCAGTGCAGGGCAGTCAGGTCCATCGTTAGTGGACGAGGCTTTTGGGGGTTCTGGGGAAGGGTCGCCCGAACCCTGAGTCTCCTCCCAACTCTGCTGCTGTCAGCGCTTGCTCTTGGGATGGAAAGGAGCGCCTAGAACCTTTTCTCGAGGGATCAGGGAAAGGGACTCTCATCTGGAGCTGTGCCGGGGAAACAGGGCTCCTCATGATTCGCGGGCGGGACCCTAGGGTTTCCTCTCGATTGGTGACAGATGGGTCGGCGCACTTCCTGGGTCACAGCAAGGGTTTGAAGGAGCCTTTCGAGGTACCCGTGGGAAGAGTAGATTACCCTTGAGATGCCGCAGCCAATAAGGGACTCAGCTCACCTGCAGGGGGAAGCTTCTGGTTTTTCTCGAGTTGCAGCGGGTACTCTCAAGTTAAGATGAGGACCTCATCGACTTGCCCCTGTGGCCTCAGGAGAGGCCCGTCTCCGTGCCATTTGCCAGGCTTCTCTGGGGATTCCTCACCAGTCGTCGCCGGATCCTTAGGCCTCGTCTGCTGATGAGGCAGGAGCCTGAGCTTGTCTCGCTTAGGCTGACATAGGTATTAAAATATCCCTGGTGCCCACACTGGGGGTCAAGCCTCGTCTAGCCTGGAACGTGTAACGTCTGCTTGCCACCCCAGCTGCAGCTGCAGCGTCAGGCGCCCAGTCGAGAGGACACAGGGATATGAGGCTTGCCCTGGAATTACCTCAGGGCTGTTACAGTTGGCGGTGGGTCGGGAGTCAAGCCTCGGGGTGACAATCGAGGCAGTGCAGGGCAGTCAGGTTCATCTGGAGTGAATTAGGAATTTGGGGTCCGTGAAGAATGGTGTTCAAAACCTGAGGCTCCCTCCACTCTCCTGATGCCAGCAACTCCTCTTGAGATGCCAGGGAGCACCCGGAACCTTTCCCTACGGAGCAGGGAAATGGACCCTTTCTGGAGCTGCACAGATGAAAACGGGGCTCCTCATGAGTCGCTGCCGGGCACTCAGGGATCCTCTCCTTGGGGAAGGGTGGGGTGGGGCACTTCCTGGCTCAAGCAAGAGTGTGAATGAGACTTCCGAGTTCCAGGAAAGATGGTGTGTTTTCCAGCTAGATGCCACATTGGACAAGGGCCTCACCACGCATGTAGGTGAGGAGCTACTGGGTTTTCTCGTGTTGCAGCAGGGACCTCTCGAGTTACATCAGGGACTTCAGGGAACCGCTGCAGTAGCCTCAGGAGAGGCCAGTCTCCGTGGCAGTGGTCAGGTGCCTCTGGGGATTCCTCCGCAGGCATCCCCGGGTTCTCAGGCCTTGTCTGGTGCTGAGGTGGTAACCTGAGCTTGCCTCGGACATTCTGGCATACGGCTTGAGTTTCCCCTGGAGCCCCCACATATGTCAGGCCTCGTATCTTCAGGAGACTGGCACGTAGGCTTGCCTTGCAATCTGCAGCAGCATAGTCAGGCTCCGCATCAAGCGTACCCAGGGAATGGGTCTTGCCCTGGAGATACCCCTGGCTTGTCACAGGTGCCAGTGGGTCAGGAGTCAACCCTCGGGCAGGCAATTGAGGCAGTGCAGCGCAGTCAGGTCCATCAGGTGTGGACGAGGCATTTGGATGTTCT
Organism: Procapra przewalskii; assembly: GCA_006410515.1. NCBI lineage: Eukaryota > Metazoa > Chordata > Mammalia > Artiodactyla > Bovidae > Procapra > Procapra przewalskii. The sequence continues at coordinate 328,901 of SJYF01004508.1, read as the reverse complement.
GGGAAAGGTCGACAGAACCCTGAGGCTCCTCCCAACTCTCCTGCTCTCAGGCCTACTCTTGGGATGGAAAGGAGCGCCGAGAAACTTTTCCCAGTGGAGCAGGAAAGGGACCTCATCTGGAGCTGCACAGGGGAAACAGGGTTCCTCATGAGCCGAGGCGGGAACCTGGGGTTTCCTCTCGTTTGGGCACTGATGGGGCGTTGCACTACCTGGGTCAGAGCAAGGGTTTGAAGTAGCCTTTCGAGGTATCCGTGGGAAGCGTTGATTTCCGCTGAGATGCCGCAGCAGATAATGGCCTCACCTCGCCTGCAAGGGAGAAGCTTCTTGTTTTTCTCGAGTTGCAGTGGGTGCTCTCGAGTTAGGTCGGGGACCTCAGGGACCCGCCCATGTGGCCTCAGGAGAGGCACATCTCCTTGCCAGTTGCTAGGCGCCTCTGGGCATTCCTCCCCAGTCGTTGCCGTATCCTCAGACCTCATCTGGTGCTGAGGCACATGCCTGAGCTTGCTTTGCCTATGCTGACATAAGTATAAAAATATCCATTAGCCCACACAGGGGGTCAGGCCTCGTCTTGCGTGGAGCGGGGAGAGTTTGCTTGCCACCCCAGTTGCAGACGCAGCTCAGGTGCCCCGTCGAGCGGACACAGGGATCTGAGGCTTGTGCTGGAAGTACCTCAGGCCTGTTTCAGGTGCCAGTGGGTCGGGAGTCAACCTTTGGTGTGACAATCGAGGCAGTGCAGGGCAGTCAGGTTTATCTGCAGTGAACTAGGAATTTGGGGTCCTTGAGGAACGGTGTTCTGAACCCTGGGGTTCCCTCCACACTCCTGCAGCCAGCGACTCCTCTTGTGATGACAGGGAGTGCCCGAAACTCTTTCCTGACGGTGCAGGGAATGGGACCCTCATCTGGAGCTGCCAGATGAAAACGGGGCTCCTCATGAGTCGCCCCCTGAACCTCGAGGATCCTCTCCAGTGGGGAAGGATGGGGTGTGGCACTTCCTGGCTCAAAGCAAGGGTGTGAAGGAGTCTTTCAAGTTCGAGGAATGAAGGTGTGTTTTCCAACGAGATGCCACATAGAAAAGGGTCTCATCACACATGTAGGTGAGGAGCTACTGGGTTTTCTCATGTTGCAGCGGGGATCTCTTGCGTTATGACGGGGACCTCAGGGAACCGCCCCTGTAGGCTCAGGAGTGGCCAATCTCCATGCCAGTAGTCAGGTGCCTCTGGGGATTCCTCCTCAGGCATCCCCGGGTCCTCAGGCCTTGTCTGGTGCTGAGGCGGTAACCTGAGCTTGCCTCGGCCATGCTGACATAGGTCTTGAGTTTCCCTTGGAGCCCCCACAGATGTCAGGCCTCATCTCGTTAAGATACTGGCACGTCTACTTGCCTTCCCAGCGGCAGCAGTGGATTCAGGCTCCGCGTCAAGCGTACCCAGAGATCTGGGTCTTGCCCTGGAGATACCCCCGGGTTGTCACATGTGCCAGTGGGTCGGGAATCAACCCTCGGGCAGGCATCGAGGCAGTGCAGGGCAGTCAGGTCCATCGGGAGTGGACGAGGCATTTGGGGAATCTGGGGATGGGTTGCCCGAACCCTGAGGCTCCTCCAAACTCTCCTACTGTCAGGGTCTACTCTTGGGATGGAAAGGAGCGCCGAGAACCTTTATCCGACGGAGCAGGGAAAGGGACCTCATGTGGAGCTCTGCAGGGGAAACAGGGATCCTCATGTGTTGTGGCAGGACCCTCGGGTTTATTCTCAATTGGGGACAGATGGGGCGGTGCACTTCCTGGGTCACAGCAAGGGTTTGAAGGAGCTTTCGAGGTACCCGTGGGAAGAGTGGATTTCCCCTGAGATGGCACAGCGTATAAGTGCCTCACCTCGCCTGCAGGGGAGAAGCTTCTGGTTTTTCTCGAGTTGCGGCAGGTACTCTTGAGTTACGACGGGGAACACATGGACCCACCCTTGTGGCCTCAGGAGAGGCCCGTCTCCGTGCCAGCTGCCAGGCGCCTCTGGGGAATCCTTCCCAATCTTCGGCGGATCCTCAGGCCTCGTCTGGTGTTGAGGAAGTAGCCTGAGTCTGCCTCACCTATGCTGACATAGCTATGAAAATATCCCTGATGTGCCCACAGGGGTCAGGCCTCATCTAGCCTGGAGCGGGAAACATCTGATTGCCACCCCAGCTGCAGCCGCAGCGTCACACTCCCCGTCGAGCCGACCCAGGGATCTGATGATTGTCCTGGAAATACCTAAGCGCTGTTACAGGTGCCAGTGGGTCGTGAGTCAAGCCTCGTGGTGACAATCGAGGCAGTGCAGGGCAGTCAGGTTCATCTGGAGTGTACTAGGAATTTGGGTCCTTGAGGAACGGTGTTCCAAAGCCTGAGGCTCCCTCTACTCTCCTGCTACCAGCAACTCCTCTTGGGGTGCTAGGGAGCGCTCGGAACCCTTTCCTGACGGAGCAGGGAAAGGGACCCTCATGTGGAGCTGTGCAAATCAAAATGGGGCTCCTAATGAGTCTCCGCCTTACCCTAGGGATCCTCTCCTGTGGAAAATGGTAGGGTGTGGAACTTCCTGGCTCAAAGCAAGGGTGTGAAGGAGACTTTCGAGTTCCAGGAAAGAATGTGTGTTTTCCACCGAGATGCCACACTGGACAAGGGCCTCACCAAGCATGTAGGTGAGGAGCTACTGGGTTTTCTCGTGTTGCAGCAGGGACCTCTGGAGATACGTCGGGGATCTCAGGGAACCACCCTTGTAGCCTCAGGAGAGGCCAGTCTCCGTGCCAGTGGTCAGGTGCCTCTGGGGATTCCTCCACAGTCATCCCCAGGTACTCAGGCCTCGTCTGGTGCTGAGGCGGTAACCTGAGCTTGCTTTTGCCATGCTGACATAGGTCTTGAGTTTCCCCTGGAGCCCCCACATATGTCAGGCCTCCTCTCGTCAGGAGACTGGCATGTCTGCTTGCCTTCCCAGCAGCAGCAGCGGAGTCAGGATCCCCGTCAAGCGGACATAGGGATCTGGGTCTTGCCCCAGATATACCCCCGGGTTGTCCCAGGTGCCAGTGGGATGGGAGTCAACCCTCGGGCAGCAATCGAGGCAGTGCAGGGCAGTCAGATCCATCGGGAGTGGACGAGGCATTTCTGGGTTCTGGGGATGTGTCGCCCGAACCCTGAGGCTCCTCCCGACTCTCCTACTGTCACCTCCTACTCTTGGGATGGAAAGAGGGCCAAGAACCTTTTCCCGATGGAACAGGGAAAGCGACCCTCCTCTGGAGCTGCACAGGGTAAACAGGTCTCCTCATGTGGCACGGCGGGACCCTCGGGTTTCCTCTCGTTTGGGAACGGGTGGGGCGGGGCACTTCCTGGGTCACAGCAACGGTTTGATGGAGCCATTCGAGGTACCCTTAGGAACAGTGGATTTCCCCTGAGATGCCACAGCAGATAAGGGCCTCACCTCGCCTGCAGGGGAGAAGCTTCTGGTTGTTCTTGAGGTCTAGCGGGTACTCTTGAGTTATGAAGGGGACCTCAGGGACTCGCCCCTGTGGCCTCAGGAGAGGCTGGTCTCTGTGCCAGTTGCCAGGCACCTCTGGGGATTCCTCCCCAGTCGTCTCCGTATCCTCAGGCCTCGTCTGGTGCTGAGGCAGGAGCATGACTTTTCCTCGCCTATGTTGACATAGGTATTAAAATATGCCTGAAGCCCCCACAGGGGGTCAGGCCTCCTCTAGCCTGCAGCAAGGAATGTACGCTTGCCACCCCAGCTGCAGCTGCAGCGTAACGAGCCCCGTTGAGCGGAAATAGGGATCTGAGGCTTGCCCTGAAAGTACCTTAGGACAGTTACAGGTGCCAGAGGGTCGGGAGTCAAGCCTCGGGGTGAAAATCGAGGCAGTGCAGGACAGTCAGGTTGATCTGGAGTGAACTAGGAATTTGGGGTACTTGAGGAACTGTGTTCCAAACCCTGAGGCTCCCTCCATTCTCCTTCGGCCAGCGACTCCTCATGGTATGCCAGGGATCCCCCGGAAACCTTTCCCGAAGGAGCAGAGAAAGGGACCCTTATCTGGAGCTGCGCAGATGAAAACGGGGCTCCTCATTAGTCGCCACCAGATCCTCGGGGATCCTCTCCTGTGGGGAAGGGTGGGGAGGGGCACTTCCTGCCTCAAAGCAAGGGTGTGAAGGAGACTTTCGAGTTCCAGGAAAGAAGGTGTGTTTTCCACCGAGAGGTCACATTGGACAATGGCCTCACCACCCATATAGGTAGGAGTTATTGGGTTTTCTCATGTTGCAGCGGGGACCTCTCG
>SJYF01004508.1:293650-314630 GCA_006410515.1 Procapra przewalskii | reverse complement strand
GCCTAGATGCCACATTGGACAAGGGCCTCAGCATGCCTGTAGGTGAGGAGCTTCTGGTTTTACTCGTGTTGCGGTGGGGAGCTCTCGAGTTACGACATGGACCTCAGGGAACCGCCCCTGTGGCCTCAGAAGAGGCCAGTCTCCGTGCCAGTGGTGTGGTGCCACTGGGGATTACTCCTAGGCATCCCCGTGTCCTCAGGCCTTGTCTGGTGCTGAGGCGGTAACCTAGCTTGCCTTGTCCATGCTGACATAGGTGTTGTGTTTGCCCTGGAGCCCCCACATATGACAGGCCTCATCTCCTCAGGAGACTGGCATGTCTGCTTGCCTTCCCAGCTGCTGCAGCGGAGTCAGGCTCCCCGTCAAGCGGACACAGGGATATGGGTCTTGCCCTGCAGATACCCCAGGGCTGTCACAGGTGCCAGTGCATCGGTAGTCAACCCTCAGGTGACAACTGAGGCAGTACAGGGCAGTCAGGTCCATCTGGAGTGGACGAGGCCTTTGGGGGTTCTGGGGAAGGGTCGCCCGAACCCTGAGGCTCCTCCCAACTCTCCTGCTCTCAGCACCTCCTGATGGAATGGAAGGGAGCTCCGAGAACCCTTTCCCGACGGAACAAGGAAAGGGACTCTCATCTGGAGCTGCGCAGGGGAATCGGGACATCTCAGGAGTCACGGCGGGACCGTCTAGGTTACTCTTGAATTCGGTCCAGCGGGGCAGGGCACTTCCTGTGTCACAGCAAGGGTGTGAAAGAACTTTTCGAGGTCCAAGTGTGAAGTGGTGATTTCCCCCGAGAGCTGCAGCAGACAAGGTCCTCACCTAACCTGCAGGCAAGAAGCTTCGGGTTTTTCTCGAGTTGAGGCGGGGTCCTCTCAAGTTAGGAAAGAGACCTCAGGGACCTGCCCCTGTGTCTTCAGGAGAGGCCAGTCTCCGTGCCAGTTGCCAGCACCACTGGGGATTCCTCCCCAGTCGTCACCAGGTCCTCAGCCCTCGTCTGGTGTTGAGGCGGGAGCCTGAGCTTGTCTCACCCATGCTGACATAAGTCTTGAGGTTCACCCGGAGCCTCCACATTGGGTCAGGAGTCGTCTTGCCAGGAGACGGACATGTCTGCTAGCCTCCCCAGTGCAGAAGCAGGGTCTGCCACCCCTTTGAGGGACACAGGGATCTGGGGCTTGCCCTGTAGGTACCCAGGGCTGTCACAGATGCCACTAGGTAGGGAGTCAAGCCTCATGGTGACAATCGAGGCAGTACTGTGTAGTCAGTACTATCTGAAGTGTACAAGCCATTTGGAGATCTTGGCTAATGTTGTGCAGAAACCTGAGGCTCCTCCCGAATCTCCTGCTGCCAGCGCCTCCACTTGGATGTTAATGGAGCGCCGGTAATCCTTCCCCACCAAGCAGGGAAAGGGACTGTCATCTGGAGCTGTGTAGGGGAAAACGGGGCTCCTCATGAGTCGCCGCCGGACCCTCGGGGATCCTCTCCTGTTGGGACAGGTGGGGCGGGGCACTTCCTGGCTCAAAGCAAGGCTGTGAAGGAGAGTTTCGAGTTACAAAAAGAAGGTGTGTTTTCTGCCGAGATGCCACATTGGACAAGGGCCTCACCACGCCTGTAGCTGTGGAGCTTCTGTTTTTTCTCGTGTTTTGGCGGGGATCTCTTGAGTTACGTCGGGAACCTCAGGGAACCGCCCCTGTGGCCTCAGGAGAGGGCAGTCTATGTGCCAGTGGTCAGGCGCCTCTGGGGATTCCTCCCCGGGCATCCCCGAGTCCTCAGGCCATGTCTGGCACTGAGGCGGTAACCTGAGCTTGCCTTGGCCATGCTGATATAGGTCTTGAGCTTTTCCTGGAGCCCCCACATATGCCAGGCCTCGTCTCCTCAGGAGACTAGCACGTTGGCTTGCCTTCCCAGCTGCAACAGTAGAGTCAGGCTCCCCGTCAAGCAGACACAGGGATCTGGGTCTTGCTCTGGAGATACCTCTGGGCTGTCACAGGTACCAGTGGGTCAGGAGTCAACCCTCGGGGTGACAATCGAGTCAGTGCAGGACAGTCAGGACCATCTGGAGTGGACGAGGCATTTGGGGGTTCTGGGGAAGGTTTGCCCGAACCCTGAGGCTCCTCCCAACTCTCCTGCTGTCAGCGTCTACCCTTGGGATGGAAGTGAGCGCCAAGAACCCTTCCCCGACGGAGCAGGGAAAGGGACCCTCATCTGGAGTTGCGCTGGGGAATCGGGACAACTCAGGAGTAACGGTGGGACCCTCACCATTCCTCTCGACTTTGGTCGAGTGGGGAGGGGCACTTCCTGGGTCACAGCAAGGATGAGAAAGAGGCTTTCGAGGTCCAAGAGTGAAGGGGTGATTTCCCCGAGTGCTGCAGCCGACAAGGGCCTCACCTCACCTGCAGGCAAGAAGCTTCTGGTTTTTCTCGAGTTGAGGCGGGGTCCTCTCGAGTTAGGAAGGAGACCTCAGGGACCTGCCCCTGTGTCTTCAGGAGAGGCCAGTCTCCGTGCCAGTTGCCAGCGCCACTGGGGATTCCTCCCCAGTCATCGCCGGGTCCTCAGGCCTCGTCTGCTGTTGAGGCGGGAGCCTGAGCTTGCCTCGCCCATGCTGACATATGTTTTGAGGTTTCCTTAGAGCCCCCAAAGGTGGTCAGGAATCGTCTTGACAGGAGACGGACATGTCTGCTTGTCTCCCCAGTGCAAAAGCAGGGTCAGGCTCCCATTCGAGGAAAACAGGGATCTGGGTCTTGCCCTGTAGTAACACCAGGGCTTTCACAGGTGCCACTTGGTAGGGAGTCAAGCCTCAGGGTGACAATCGAGTCAGTACAGCATAGTCAGTTACATCTGGAGTCCACGAGGCATTTGGAGATCTTGGGGAATGGTGGCCGGAATCCTGGGGCTCCTCCGGAATCTGCTGCTGCCATTGCCTCCACTTAGGATGCTAATGCAGCGCCAGTAAACCTTTCCCGACGGATCAGGGAAAAGGACCCTCATCTGGAGGTGCGCAGGGGAAAACAGGGCTCCTCATGAGTCCCGGCGGGACCTTCGGGTTTCCTCCTGATTGGGGACGGATGGGGCGGGGCACTTCCTGTGTCACAGCAAGGGTGTGAAGGAGACTTTCGAGGTAACCACGGGTAGAGTTGATTTCCCCTGAGATGCTGCAGTGGATAAGGGCCTCATCTCGCCTGCAGGGGAGAATCTTCTGGTTTTTCTCGAGTTGCGGCGGAGTACTCTCGAGTTACGACAGGGACCTCAGGGACCCACCCCTGTGGCCTCAGGAGAGGCCCGTCTCCGTGCCAGTTGCCAGTCCCCTCTGGGGATTCCTCCCCAGTCATCGCCGGGTCCTCAGGCCACCTCTGGTACTGAGACGGGAGCCTGAGCTGGCCTCGCCCATGCAGATATAGGTCTTGAAGTTCCCCTGGAGCCCCCAAAGCGGGTCAGGAATCGTCTAGACGGGAGCAGGGAAGGGCTGCTTGCCTCCCCAGCTACAGCTGCAGCATCAGGATCCCCGTCGAGCAGACACAGGTTCTGGGGTTTGCCCTGGAAGTACCTCAGTCCTGTCACAGGTGCCAGTGTGTCAGGAGTCAACCCTCGGTGTGACAATCAAGGCAGTACAGGGCAGACAGGTTCATCTGGAGTGGACTAGGAATTTGGGGGCCTTGAGGAATGGTGTCTCAAACCCAGAGGCTCTCTCCACTGTCCTGCTGCCAGCGACTCCTCTTAGAATGCTGAATGAGCGCCAGGAACCCTTTCCCGATGGAACTGGGAAAGAGACCCTCATCTGGAGCTGCGCAGATAAAAATGGGTCTCATCATTAGTCACCACGGGAACCTCCGGGATCCTCTCCTGTGTGGACGGGTGCGGCAGGGCACTTCCTGGCTCAAAACAAGGTTGTGAAGGAGACTTTCGAGTTCCAGGAAAGAAGGTGTGTTTTACGACGAGATGCCACAATGAACAAGGGCCTCAGCATATCTGTAGGTCGGGAGATTCTGGTTTTTCTCCTGTTGAGGAGGGGACCTCTCGAGTTGCGTTGAGGACCTCAGGGAACCTGCCCTGTGGCCTCAGGAGATGCCAGTCTCCGTGCCAGTGGTAAGGTGCCTCTGTGGATTCCTCCCCAGGCCTCTCCGTGACCCATGCCTCGTCTGGTGCTGAGGCAGTAACATGAGCTTGCCTCAGCCATGCTGACATAGGTCTTGATTTTCCCTTGGAGCCCCCACATATGTCAGGCCTTGTCTTGTCAGGAGACTGGCAAGTCTGCTTGCCTTCCCAGCTGCAGCAACGGAGTCAGGCTCCTCATCAAGGGGACATAGGGATCTGGGTTTACCCTGGAGTTACCCCTGGGCTGTCACAGGTTCCAGTGGGTCTGGAGTCAAAACTCGGGGTGACAATCGAGGCAGTGCTGGGAAGTCATGTCCATCTGCAGTGGACGAGGCATTTGGGGGTTCTGGGAAAGGGTCGCCCGAGCCCTGAGGTTCCTCCCAACACTCCTGCTGTCAGCGCCTCCTCTTGGGATGGAAGGGAGTGCCGAGAACCCTTTCCCGACGGAGCACGGAAAGGACCATCATCTGGAGCTGTGCAGGGGAATCGGGATAACTCAGGAGTCGTGGCGGCACCCTCGTGGTTCCTCTTGTGATTGGTCGAGTTGGGTGCGGAACTTCCTCAGTCACAGCAAGGGTGTGAAAGAGCATTTTGGGGTCCAAGAGTGAAGGGGTGATTTCCCCCCAGAGCTGCAGTGGACAAGGGCCTCACCTCTCCTGCAGGCGAGAAGCTTCCGGTTTTTCTCGAGTTGAGGTGGGGTCCTCTCGCGTTAGGAAGGAGACCTCAGGGACCTGCCCCTGTGTCTTCAAGAGAGGCAAGTCTCCGTGCCAGTTGCCAGGCGCCACTGGGGATTCCTTCCCAGTCGTCGCCGGGTCCTCAGGACTCATCTGGTGCTGAGGCCGGAGCCTGAGCTTGCCTCGCCCATGCTGACATAGGATTTGAGGTTCCCCTGGACCACACACAGGGGGTCAGGAATCGTCTTGCCAGGAGACGGACATGTCTGCTTGCCTCCCCAGGGCAGAAGCAGGGTCAGGCTCACCTTCGAGGGACACAGGGATCTGGGGCTTGCCCTGTAGGTACCCCAGTCCTTTCACAGGTGCCACTGTGGAGGGAGCCAAGCCTCACGGTGACAATCGAGGCAGTAGAGTGTAGTCAGTTCCATCTGGAATGTACGAGGCATTTGGAGATCTTGGGGAATGGTGGCCAGAAATCTGAAGCACCTCCCGAATCTCCTGCAGCCAGCGCCTCCACTTGGGATGCTAATGGAGCACCAGTAACCCTTTCCCGACAGAGCAGGGAAAGGGACCCTCATTTGGAGCTGCACAGCTGAAAACAGGGCTCCTCATGAGTCGCGGCAGGACCTTCGGGTTTCCTCTAGATTGTGGACGGATGGGGCGGGGCACCTCCGGGGTCACACCAAGGGTGTGAAGAAGCCTTTCGAGGTACCCGTGGGAAGAGTTGATTTACCCTGAGATGCCGTAGCGGATAAGGGCCTCACCTCGCCTGCAGGGGAGAAGCTTCTGGTTTTTCTCGAGTTGCTGCTGGGTACACTCGAGTTACAACAGGGACCTCAGGGATCCGCCCCTGTGGCCTCAGGAGAGGCCAGTCTGCGTGCCAGTAGCCAGGCGCCTCTGGGGATACCTCCCCACTCGTCACCAGATGCTCAAGCCTTGTCTGGTGCTAAGGCGGGAGCCTGAGCTTGCCTCGCCCATGCTGACATATCTTGAAGTTCCCCTGGAGCCCCCACAGGGGTCAGGCCTCGTCTAGCTGGGAGTGGGGAATGTCTGCTTACCTCCCCAGCTGTAGCTTCTGCATCAGGCGCTACGTCGAGCGGACACAGAGATCTGGGGTTTGCCCTGGAGGTACCTCAGGGCTGTCGCAGGTGCCAGTGGGTCGGGAGTCAGGCCTCGGGGTGACAATCGAGGCAGTGCAGGGCAGTCAGGTTCATCTGGAGTTGACTAGGAATTTGGGGGCCTTGAAGAATGGTGTCCTGAACCCTGAGGCTCCCTCGACTCTCCTGTTGACAGCGACTCCTATTGGGATGCCAAGGGAGCGCCTGCAACCCTTTCCCGACGGAGCAGGGAAAGGGACCCTCATCTGTACCTGTGCAGATGAAAACAGGGCTCCTCATGAGTCGCCGCGGGACCCTCGGGGATATTCTCTGGTGGGGACGTGTGGGGCGGGGCACTTCCTGGCTCAAAGCAAGGGTGTGAACGAGACTTTCGAGTTCCAGGAAAGAAGGTGTGTTTTCCGCCGAGATGCCATATTGGACAAGGGCCTCACCACGCCTGTAGGTGAGGAGCTTCTGGTTTTTCTCGTGTTGTGGCGGGGACCTCTCAACTTACGTCGGGGACCTCAGGGAACTGGCCCTGTGTCCTCAGGAGAGGCCAGTCACCGTGCCAGTGGTCAGTTGCCTCTGGGGATTCCTATCCAGGCATCCCTGGGTCCGCAGGCCTCATCTGGTGCTGAAGCGGTAACCTGAGTTTGCCTCGGCCATGCTGACATAGGTCTTGAAATTCCCCTGTAGCCCCCACTGATGTCAGGCCTCATCTTGTCAGGAGACTGGCACATCTGCTTGCCTTCCCAGCTGCAGCAGTGGAGTCAGGCTCCCCGTCAAGGGGACACAGGGATCTGGGTCTTGCCCTGGAGATACCCCCAGACTGTCAGAGTTGCCAGTGGGTCAGGAGTCAACCCTCGGGGTGACAATTGAGGCAGTGCAGGGCAGTCAGGTCCACCTGGAGTGGACGAGGCATTTGGGGATTCTGGTGAAGGGTCGCACGAACCCTGAGGTTCCTCCCAACTCTCCTCCTGTCAGTGCCTACTCTTGGGATGGAAGGGAGCGCCTAGAACCCTTTCCCGACGGAGCAGGGAGAGGGACCCACATCTGGAGCTGCGCAGGGGAATCGGGACAACTCAGGAGTCACGGTGAGACGCTCACGGTTCCTCTCGAGTTTGTTCGAGTGAGGCGGGGCTCTTCATGGGTCACAGCAAGGGTGTGAAAGAGCCTTTCGAAGTCCAAGAGTGAAGGGGTGATTTCACCCGAGAGCTGCAGCGGACAAGGGCGTTACCTCCCCTGCAGGCGAGAGTCTTCTGTTTTTTCCCGTGTTGAGGCGGGATCCTCTAGAGTTAGGAAGGAGATATCAGGGACCTGCTCTGTGTCTTCAGGGGAGATCAGTCTCAGTGCCAGTTGCCAAGCGCCACTGGGGATTCCTTCCCAGTCGGCGCCGGGTCCTCAGGCCTCGTCTGGTGCTGAGGCAGGAGCCTGAGCTTGCCTCTCCCATGCTGACATAGGTCTTGAGATTCCCCTGGAGCCCCAACAGGGGGTCAGGAATCCTCTTACCAGGAGACCGACATGCATGTCTGTTTCCTCCGCAGTGCAGAAGCAGGGTCAGGCTCCCCTTAGAGGTATACTCCAATCTGGGGCTTGCCCTGTAGGTACCCCAGGGCTGTCATAGGTGCCACTGGGTAGGGAGTCAAGCCTCAGGGTGACAATCGAGGCAGTACAGTGTAGTCAGTTCCATCTGGCGTGTACGAGGAATTTGGATATATTCGGGAATGTTGGGCAGAAACCTGAGGCTCCTCCCGAATCTCCTGCAGCCAGCGCCTCTACTTGGGATGCTAATGGAGCGCCGGTAACCCTTTCCCGATGGAGCAGGGAAAGGGACTCTCATCTGGAGCTGCGCAGGGAATAACGGTTCCTCATGACTCCCGGCGGAACCCTCGGGTTTCCCTTAGTTTGGGAACGGATGGGGCGAGGCACTTCCTGGGTCACAGCAAGGGTTTGAAAGAGCCTTTCGAGGTACCCGTGGGAAGAGTTGATTTCCCCTGAGATGCTGCAGCAGATAAGGGCCTCACCTCGCCTGCAGGGGAAAAGCTTCTGGTTTTCCTCGAGTTGCAGTGGGGTACTCTCAAGTTACAATGGGCACTTCAGGCACCCGCCCCTGTGGCCTCAGGACAGGCCCGTCTCCGTGCCAGTTGCCAGGCGCCTCTGGGCATTCCTCCCCAGTCATTGTCGGATCCTCAGGCCTCGTCTGTTGCTGAGGCGGGAGCCTGAGCTTGCATCGCCCATGCTGACATAGGTCTTGAAGTTCCCCTGGAGCCCGCACAGGGGGTCAGGCCTCGTCTAGCCTGGAGGGGTAACGTCTCCTTGCCTGCCCAGCTGCAGCTGCAGCGTCAGGCACCCCGTCAAGCGGACACAGGGATCTGGGGCCGAGACAATCGAGGCACTACTGGGCATTCAGGCTCATCTGGAGTGGACTAGGCATTTCGGGGCCTTGAAGAATGTTGTTCCAAATCCTGAGGCTCCCTCCAGTCTCCTGCTGCCAGCGACTCCTCTTGGGATGCCAACGGAGCGCCGGGAACCCTTTCCCGACGAAGCAGGGAAAGGACCCTCATCTGGGGCTGCGCAGATGAAAACACGGCTCCTCATGAGTTGCCGCGGGACCCTTGGGGATCCTTTCCTGTGGGGGCTGGTGGGGCGTGGCTCTTCCTGGCTCAAAGAAAGGGTGTGAAAGAGACTTTCGAGTTCCAGGAAAGAAGGTGTGTTTTCCGCCGATCTGCCACATTGGACAAGGGCCTCATCACGCCTGTAGGTGAGGAGCTTCTAGTTTTTATCGTGTTGCGGCGGGGACCTCTTGAGTTACGTCAGGGACCTCAGGGAACCGCCCCTGTTGTCTCAGGAGAGGCCAGTCTCCGTGCCAATGGTCAGGTGCCTCTGGGGATTCCTCCCCAGACATCCCCATGTCCTCAGACCTTGTCTGGTGCTGAGCCGGTAACCTGAGCTTGCCTCAGCCATGCTGACATAGGTCTTGAGTTTCCCATGGAGCCCCCACAGATGTCAGGTCTCCTCTCATCAGATGACTGGCACGTCTGCTTGCCTTCCCAGTGGCAGCAGCAGAGTCAGGCTCCCCGTCAAGCTCACTCAAGGATCTGGGCTTGCCCTGGAGATACCCCTGGGCTGTCACAGGTGCCAGTGGGTCGGGAGTCAACACTTGGGGTGACAATCGAGGCAGTGAAAGGCAGTCAGGTCCATCTGGAGTGGACGAGGCATTTGGGGGTTATGCGGAAGGGTCGCCAGAACCCTCAGGCTCCTCCCAACTCTCCTGCTGTCACCGTCTACTCTTGGGATGGAAGGGAGCGCCGAGAACCCTTTCCCGATGGAGCAGGAAAAGGGACCCTCATCTGGAGCTGCGCAGGGGAATCGGGACTATTCAGGAGTCACGGCGGGACCCTCGCGGATCCTCTCGAGTTTGGTCGAGTGGGGCGGGTCTCTTCCTGGGTCACAGCAAGGGTGGGAAAGAGCCTTTCGAGGTCCAAGAGTGAAGGGGTGATTTCCACTGAGAGCTGCAGCGGACAAGGGCCTCACCTCGCCTGCAGGCGACAAGCTTCTGGTTTTTCTCGAGTTGAGACGGTGTCCTCTCGAGATAGGAAGGAGACATCAGGGACCTGCCCCTGTGTCTTCAGGAGAGGCCAGTCTCTGTGCCAGTTAACAGGCGCCACTGGGGATTCCTCCCCTGTCGTTGCCTGGTCCTCAGGCCTCGTCTGGTTTTGAGACGGGAGCCTGAGCTTGCCTCGCCCATGCTGACATAGGACTTGAGGTTCCCCTGGAGCCCCCACAGGGTGTCAGGAATCGTCCTGCCAGGAGACGGACATGTCTGCTTGCCTCCCCAGTGCAGAAGCAGGGTCATGCTCCCCTTCGAGGGACACAGGGATCTGGGGCTTTCCCTGTAGGAAACCCAGGGCTGTCACAGGTACCACTGGGTAGGGAGTCAAACTCAGGGTGACAATCGAGACAGTACAGTGTAGTCAGTTCCTTCTGGAGTTTACCAGACATTTGGAGACCTTGGGGAATGTTGGCGGGAAACCTGAGGCTCCTCCCGAATCTCCTGCTGTCAGCGCCTCCACTTGGGATGCTGATGGAGTGCCAGTAACCCTTTCTCAACGGAGCAGAGTAAGGGACCCTCATCTGGAGCTGCGAAGGGGAAAACAGGGCTCCTCATGATTCGTGGCGGGACCCCCTGGTTTCCTCTCGATGGTGGACATATGGGCGGGGCACTTCCCTGGTCACAGCAAGGGTGTGAAGGAGCCTTTCTAGGTACCCGTGGAAGAGTTGATTTTCCTTGAGATGCCGCAGCAGATAAGGGCCTCACTTCGCCTGCAGGGGAGAAGCTTCTGGGTTTCCTCGAGTGGCAGCGGGGTACTCTCTAGTTAGGATGGGGACCTCAGGGACCTGCCCCTGTGGCCTCAGGAGAGGCCCGTCTCCGTGTCAGTTGCCAGGCGCCTCTGGGGATTCCTACCCAGTCATTGCTGGACCCTCAGGCCTCGTCTGGTGCTGAGGCGGGAGCCTGAGCTTGCCTCGCCCATGCTGACATAGGTCTTGAAATTCCCCTGGAGCCACTGCAGTTGGTCAGGCCTCGTCTAGCCAGGAGCGGGGAAGGTATGCTTGCCTCCCCAGCTTCAGCTGCAGCGTCAGGCACCCCGTCGAGCAGACACAGGGATCTGGGGCTTGCCCTGGCGGTACCTTAGGGTTGTCACAGGTGCCAGTGGGTTGGGAGTCAATCCTCGGGGAGACAATCGAGGCAGTGCAGGGCAGTCAGGTTCATCTGTAGTGAACTAGGAATTTGGGGGCCTTGAGGAATAGTGTCCCGAACCCTGAGGCTCCCTCGACTCTCCTACTGCCAGCGACTCCTCTTGGGATGCCAAGGGACCATGGGAATCCTTTCCCAATGGAGCAAGTAAAGGGACCCTCATCTGGAGCTGCACAGATGAAAACGGGGCTCCTCATGAGTCACCACAGGACCCTCGGGGATCCTCACCTGTGGGAACGGTTGGGGCGGGGTACTTCCTGGCTCAAAGCAAGGGTGTGAAGGAGACTTTCGACCTCCAGGAATGAAGGTGTGTTTTCCGCCCAGATGCCACATTGGACAAGGGCCTCACCACGCGTGTAGGTGAGTAGCTTCTGGTTTTCTCGTGTTGCGGCGGGGACCTCTCGAAGTACATCAAGGACAACAGGGAACCGCCCCTGTGGCCTCAGGAGAGGCCAGTCTCCATGCCCGTGCCCAGGTTATTCTGGGTATTCCTCCCCAGGCATCCCCGGGTCCTCAGGCCTAGTCTGGTGCTGAGGCGGTAACCTGAGCTTGCCTCGGCCATGCTGATATTGGTCTTGAGTTTCCCCTGCAGCCCCCACATATATCAGGCCTTGTCTCATCAGGAGGCTGGCACATCTGCTTGCCTTCCCAGCTGCAGCAGGGGAGTCAGGCTCCCCATCAAGCAGACACAGCGATCTGGGTCTTGCCCTGGAGAAACCTCCGGGTTTTCAGAGATGCCAGAGGGTCGGGAGTCAACCGTCGGGGTGACAATCGAGGTAGTGCAGGGCAATCAGGTCCATCTGGTGTGGACGAGGCATTTGGGGGTTCTGGGGAAGGTTCGCCCGAATCCTGAGGCTCCTCCCAACTCTCCTGTTGTCAGCGCCTATTCTTGGGATTGAAGGGAGTCCCGAAAACCATTTCCTGACGGAGGAGGCAAAGGGACCCACATCTGGAGCTGCGCAGGAGAATCTGGACAATTCAGGCGTCATGGCGGGACCCTCGTGGCTCCTCTCGAGATTGGTCGAGTGGGGCGGGGCACTTCCTGGGTCACAGCAAGGGTGTGAAAGAGCGTTTCGAGGTCCAAGAGTGAAAGGGTGATTTCTCCCGAGAGCAGCAGCAGACAAGGGCCTCACCTCGCCTGCAGGCTAGAAGCTTCTGGTTTTTCTTGAATTGAGGCTGGGTCCTCTCGAGTTAGGAAGGAGACCTCAGGGACCTGCCCCTGTGTCTTCAGAAGAGGCCAGTCTCCATGGCTATTGCCAGGCGCCACTGAGGATTCCTCCCCAGTCGTCGCTGGGTCCTCAGGCCTCGTCTGGTGCTGAGGCGGGAACCAGAGCTTGCCTCACCCATGCTGACATAGGTCTTGATGTTCCCCTGGAGCCCCGACACGGGGTGAGGAATCGTCTTGCTAGGAGACGGACATGCGTGCTTGCCTCCCCAGTGCAGAAGCAGGGTCAGGCTCCACTTCGAGGGAAACAGGGATCTGGGGCTTGCCCTGTAGGTACCCCAGAACTGTCACAGTTGCCACTGGGTAGGGAGTCAAGCCTCAGGGTGACATCGAGGCAGTACAGGGTAGTCAGTTCCATCTGGAATGTACAAGGCATTTGGAGATCTTGTGGAATGGTAGCCGGAAACCTGAGGCTCCTCCCAAAGTTCCTGCTGTCAGCGCCTCCAGTTGGGATGCCAATAGAGCACAAGTAACTCTTTCCTGACGGAGCAGGGAAACGGACCCTCATCTGGAGCTGCGCAGGGGGAAACAGGGCTCCTCATGAGTCCCTGCAGGACCTTCGGGTTTCCTCTCAGTTGGGGACAGATTTGGCGGGGCACTTCCTGGGTCACAGCAAGGGTTTGAAGGAGCCTTTCGAGGTACCCGTGGGAAGAGTTGATTTCCCCTGAGATGCCGCAGCAGAAAAGGGCCTCACTTCGCCTTCAGGGGAGAAGCTTCTGGTTATCCTCGAGTTGTGGCGTGGTATTCTCGAGTTACAATGGGGACCTCAGGGACCCGCCCCTGTGGCCTCAGGAGAGGCCCGTCTCCGTGCCAGTTGCCAGGTGCCTCTGGGTATTCCTCCCCAGTCGTCGCCTGATTCTCAGGCCTCATCTGGTGTGTGGCAGGAGCTTGAACTTGCCTCACCCATGCTGACATAGGTCTTGAAATTCCCCTGGAGCCCCTAGAGCGGGTCAGGCCTCGTCTAGCCAGGAGTGGGGAACGTCTGCTTGCCTCCCCAACTGCAGCTGCAGCATCCGGCGGCCCGTCGAGCAGACACAGGGATCTGGGGCTTGCCCTGAAGGTACCTCAGGGCTGTCACAGTTGCCAGTGGGTCAGGAGTCAGGCCTCGGGGTGACAATCGAGGCAGTGCAGGGCAGTCAGGTTCATCTGAGGTGGACTAGGAATTTGGGGAACTTGAGGAATGGTGTCCCAAACCCTGAGGCTCCCTCGACTCTCCTGCTGCCAATGACTCCTGTTCGGATGCCAAGGAGCGCCGGCAACCCTTTCCCGATGGAGCAAGGAAAGGGACCCTCATCTCGAGCTTCACAGATGAAAACGGGGCTCCTCATGAGTCACCACAGGACCTTCGAGGATCCTCATCTGTGGGAACGGGTGTGGCGGGGCACTTCCTGGCTCAAAGCAAGGGTGTGAAGGAGACATTCGACCTCCAGGAATGAAGGTGTGTTTTCCGCCCAGATTCCACATTGGACAAGGGCCTCACCATGCGTGTAGGTGTGGAGCTTCTGGTTTTTCTCGTGTTGCGGCGGGGACCTCTCAAAGTACGTCAAAGACCTCAGGGAACCACCCTTTTGTCCTCAGGAGAGGCCAGTCTCCATGCCCGAGCTCAGGTTATTCTGGGTATTCCTCCACAGGCATCCCCGCGTCCGCAGGCATCGTCTGGTGCTGAGGCGGTAACCTGAGCTTGCCTCTGCCATGTTGACATAGGTCTTGAGTTTCCCCTGGAGACCCCACATATGTCAGGCCTCATCTCGTCAGCAGACTGGCACGTATGCTTGCCTTCCTACATGCAGCAGCGGAGTCAGGCTCCCCGTCAAGCGACACAGGGATCTGGGTCTTGCCTTGGAGATATCCCCAGGCTGTCACAGGTGCCTTTATGTCAGGAGTATACCCTTGGGGTGACATTCGAGGCAGGGCAGGGCAGTAAGGACCATCTGCAGTGAACAAGGCATTTGGGGTTTCTGCGGAAGTTTCACCCGAACCGTGAGGCTCCTACCAAATTTCCTGCTCTCAGTGCCTACTCTTGGGATGGAAGGGAGCGCCGAGACCCTTTCCCGACAGAGCAGTGAAAGGGACCCTCATCTGGAGTTGCGCAGGTTGATCTGGACAATTCAGGAGTCACGGAGGGACTCTCGCGGTTCCTCTTGAGTTTGGTCGAGAATGGCGGTGCACTTCCTGGGTCAGAGCAACAGTGCGAAACAGCCTTTCCAGGTCCAAGAGTGAAGGGATGATTTCCCCCGAGAGCTGCAGCGGACAAGGGCCTCACCTCGCCTGCAGGAGAGAAACTTCTGATTTTTCTCGAGTTGAGGTGGGGTCCTCTCTAGTTAGGAAGGAGACCTCAGGGACCTGCCCCTGTGTCTTCAGGAGAGGCCAGTCTCCATGGCTATTGCAAGGCACCACTGAGGATTCCTCCCCAGTCGTCGCTGGGTCCTCAGGCCTCGTCTGGTGCTGAGGCGGGAACCAGAGCTTGCCTCACCCATGCTGACATAGGTCTTGATGTTCCCCTGGAGCCCCCACACGGGGTGAGGAATCATCTTGCCAGGAGACGGACATGCGTGCTTGCCTCCCCAGTGCAGAAGCAGGGTCAGGCTCCACTTCAAGGGAAACAGGGATCTGGGGCTTGCCCTGTAGGTACCCCAGAACTGTCACAGTTGCCACTGGGTAGGGAGTCAAGCCTCAGGGTGACAATCGAGGCAGTACAGTGTAGTCAGTTCCATCTGGAGTGTACAAGGCATTGGGAAATCTTGGGGAATGGTATCCAGAAACCTGAGGCTCCTCCCGAATCTCCTGCTGCCAGCGCCTCCCCTTGGGATGCTAATGGAGCGCCGGTAAACCTTTCCAGAAGGAGCAGGGAAAAGTGCACTCATCTGGAGCTGTGCAGAGGAAAACAGGGCTCCTATGATTCACAGCGGGACCCTCGGGTTTCCTCTCGATTGGGGACGGATTGGGCGGGGCACTTTCTTAGTCACAGCAAGGCTGTGAAGGAGCCTTTCGAGGTACCAGAGGGAAGAGTTGATTTCCCGTGAGATGCCACAGCAGATAAGGGCCTCACCTTGCCTGCATGGGAGAAGCTTCTGGTTTTTCTCCAGTTGCGGCGGGGTACTCTCGAGTTACAACAGGGAACTCAGGGACCTGCCCCTGTGGACTCAGGAGAGGCTCGTCTCGGTGCCAGTGGTCAGGTGCCTCTGGGGATTCCTCCGCAGGCATCCCCGGGTCCTCAGGCCTCCCGTGGTGCTGAGGCGGTAACCTGAGCTTGCCTCGGTCATGCTGACATAGGTCTTGAGTTTCCCCTGGAGCCCCCACATATGTCAGGCCTCTTCTTTTCAGACTGTCACGTCTGCTTGCCTTCCCAGCTGCAGCAGCGGAGTCAGGTTCCCCGTCAAGCACACCCAGGGATCTGAGTTTTGCCCTGGAGATACCCCCAGGTTTTCACAGGTGCCAGTGGGTTGGGAGTCAACCCTAGGGCAGGCAATCGAGGCAATGCAGGGCAGTCAGGTCCATCGGGAGTGGACGAGGCATTTGGGGGTTCTGGGGAAGGGATGCCCGAACCCTGAGGCTCCTAACAACTCTCCTGCTGTCAGCGCCTACTCATGGGATGAAAAGGAGCGCTGAGAAACTTTTCCCGATGGAGCAGGGAAAGGGACCTTCATCTGGAGCTGTGCAGGGGAAACATGAATCCTCATATGCTGTGGCAGGACCCTCGGGTTTGCTCTCGATAGGGAACGGATGGGGCGGGGCACTTCCTGGGTCACAGCAAGGGTTTGAAGGAGCCTTTCGAGGTACCTGTGTGAAGAGTTGATTTCCCATGAGTTGCCGCAGCGGATAAGGCCTCACCTTGCCTGCAGGGGAGAAGCTTGTGATTTTACTGGAGCTGTGGTGGGTACTCTTGAATTACGACAGGGTCCTCAGGGACCCGCCCCTGTGGCCTCAGGAGAGGCCGGTCTCCGTGCCAGTTGCCAAGGGCCTCTGGGGATTCCTCCGCAGTCGTCGCCGGATCCTCAGGCCTCATCTGGTGGTGAGGCGGGTGCCTGAGCTTGCCTCCTGCATGCTGACATAGCTCTTCAAGTTCCCCTGGAACCCGCACAGGGGGTCAGACCTCGTCTAGCCGGGAGCGGGGAAGGTCGGTTTGCCTGCCGAGCTGCAGCTGCACAATCAGGCGCTCCGTCGAGCAGACACAGGGATCTGGGGCTTGCCCTGGAGGTACCTCAGGGCTGTCACACGTGCCAGTGGCTCGGGAGTCAAGCTTCGGGGTGACAGTCGAGGCAGTGCAGGGCAGTCAGGTTCATCTGGAGTGGACTAGGAATTTGGGGGCCTTAAGGAATTGTGTCCCGAACCCTGAGGCTCCCTCGACTGTCCTGCTGCCAGCGACTCCTCTTGGGATAGCACAGTAGCACCACAAAGCCTTTCCCGATGGAGCAGGGAATGTGACCCTCATCTGGAGCTGCGCAGATGAAAATGGGGTTCCTCATGAGTCGCCCCGGGACCCTCTGGGCTCCTTTCATTTGGGGACGGGTGGGGAGGGGAGCTTCCTGGCTCAAAGCAAAGGTCTGAATGAGACTTTCGAGTTCCAGGAAAGAAGGTGTGTCTTCGGCCGAGATGCCATATTGGACAATGGCCTCACCAGGCCTGTAGGTGAGGAGATTCTGGTTTTTCGCGTGTTGCGGCGGGGACCTCTCAAGTTACCTCCGGGACCTCAGGGAACCACACCTGTGAACTCAGGAGAGGCCAGTCTCCATGTCACTGGTCAGGTGCATCTGGGGATTCCTCCACATTCATCCCCGTGTCCTCAGACCTCGTCTGGTGCTGAGGAGATAACCTGAGCTTGCCTCTGCCCTGCTGACATAGGTCTTGAGTTTCCCCTGTAGCCCCCACAGATGTCAGGCTTCTTCTCGACAGGAGACTGGCACATCTGCTTGCCTTCCCAGCTGCAGTAGTGGAGTCAGGCTCCCCATCAAGCGGACATAGCGATCTGGGTCTTGCCCTGGAGAGACCCCCCGGCTGTCACAGGTGCCAGTGGTTCAGGAGTCAACACTAGGGGTGAAAATCGAGGCAATGCAGGGCAGTCAGGTCCATCTGGAGGGGACGAGGCATATGGGGGTTCTGGGGAAGGTTCGCCCAAACCCTGAGGCTCCTCCCAACTCTCCTGCTGTCAGTGCCTACTCTTGGGGTGGAAGGGAGCTCCGAGAACCCTTTCCCAATGGAGCAGAGAAAGGTACCCTCATCTGCAGCTGCCCAGAGGAATCAGGACAACTCAGGAGTCATGGCAGCACCCTCGTGGCTCCTCTCGAGTTTGGTTGAGTGGGGCGGGGCACTTCCTGGGTGTCAGCAAGGGTGTGAAAGAGCCTTACGAGGTCCAAGATTGAAGGGGTGATTTCCCCCGAGAGCTGCAGCAGATGAGGGCCTCACCTCTCTGCAGGCGAGAAGCTTCTGGTTTTTCTCGAGTTGAGGCGGGGTCCTCTCGAGTTAGGAAGGAGACCTCAGGGACCTGCCCCTGTGTCTTCAGGAGAGGCCAGTCTCCGTGCCAGTTGACAGGCGCCACTGGGGATTCCTCCCCAGTCGTCGCCTGGTCCTCAGGCCTCGTCTGGAGCTGAGGCGGGAGCCTGAGCTTGCCTCGACCATGCTGACATAGGTCTTGAGTTTCCCCTTGAGCCCCCACAGGGGTCAGGAATCGTCTTGCCAGGAGACAGACATGTCTGCTTGCCTCCCCAGTGCAGAAGCAGTGTCAGGCTCCACTTCGAGGGACACAGGGTTCTGGGGCTTTCCCTGTCGGTACGCCAGGGCTGTCACAGGTGCCACTGGGTAGGGAGTCAAGTCTCAGGAAGACAGTCGAGGCAATACAGTGTAGTCAGTTCCATCTGCAGTGTACGAGGCATTTGGAGATCTTGGGGAATGGTGGCCGGAAACCTGAGGCTCCTCCCGATTCTCCTGCTGCCAGCGCCTCCACTTGGATGCAAATGGATCACCTGTAACCATTTCCCGACTTAGCAGGGAGTGGGACCTCCATCTAGAGCTGCACAGGGGAAAACAGGGCTCCTCATGAGTCGCTGCAGGGCCCTGGGGTTTCCTCACAATTGGGGACGGACGGGGAGGGGCACTTCCTGGGTCACAGCAAGGGTGTGAAGGAGACTTTCGAGTTCAAGGAAAGAATGTGTTTTTTCAGCCGAGATGCCACAATGGACAAGGGCCTCACCACACCTGTAGGTGAGGAGCTTCTGGTTTTTGTCGCGTTGCGGCGGGTACCTGTCGAGCTACGTCGGGGACTTCAGGGAACCGCGCCTGTGGCCTCAGGAAAGGCCAGTCTCCGTGCCAGTGGTCAGGTGCCTCTGGGGATTCCTCCCAAGGCATCCCCGGGTCCTCAGGCCTCATCTGTTGCTGAGTCGGTAAACTGAGCTTGCCTCAGCCATGCTGACATAGGTCTTGAGTTTCTCCTGGAGCCCCCACAGTGGGTCAGGAATCATCTTGCGAGGAGACGGACATGTCTGCTTGCCTCCCCAGTGCAGGAGCAGGGTCAGGCTCCCCTTCGAGGGACACAGGTATCTGGAGCTTTCTCTGGAGGTACCCGAGGGCTGTCACAGGTGCCACTGGGTAGGGAGTCAATCCTCAGTGTGACAATCGAGGCAGTACAGTGTAGTCAGTTCCATCTGGAGTGTATGAGGCATTTGGAGATCTCGGGGATTGGTGGCCTGACACCTGAGTCTCCTTCCGAATCTCCTGCTGCCAGCACCTCCACTTGGGATGCTAATGGAGTGCCGGTAACCCTTTCCCGATGGAGCGGGGAGAGGGACCCTCATCTAGAGCTGCACAGGGGAAAACAGGAGTCCTCATGAGTTGCGTGGAGACCCTCGGGTTTCCTCTCAATTGGGGACGGATGGGGCCGAGCACTTCCTGGGTCAGAGCAAGGGGTGAAGGAGCCTTTCAAGGTACCTGTGGGAAGAGTTGATTTCCTTTGAGATGCCGCAGTGTTTAAGGGCCTCACCTCGCCTGCAGGGGAGAAGCTTCTGTTTTTTCACGAGTTGCGGCAGGGTACTCTCGAGTTACGACGGGGACCACAGGGACCCACCCCTGTGGCCTCAGGAGAGGCCCTTCTCCTTGCCAGTTGCCAGGCGTCTATGGGGTTCCTCCCCAGTCATCGCCGGATCCTCAGGCTTGCCTTTTGTTAAGGCGTGAGCCTGAGCTTGACTCGCCCATGCTGACATAGGTCTTCAGGTTCCTCTGGAGCCCACACAGGGGGTCAGGCGTTGTGTAGCCAGGAGCGGGGAACGTCTTCTTGCCTCCCCACCTACATCTGAAGTATTCAGGCGCCACGAATTTGGGACAGGGGATCTGGGGCTTGCCCTGGAAGTACCTCAGGGCTGTTACAGGTGCCAGTGGGTCGCGAGTCAAGCCTCAGGGTGACAATCGATGAAGTGCAGGGCACTCAGGTTCATCTGAAGTGAACTAGGCATTTGGGGTCCTTGTTGAATGGTGTTCCGAACCCTGAGGCTCCCTCCACTCTCCTGCTGCCAGCGACTCCTCTTGTGATGCCAGGGTGCGCCCGGAACCCTCTCCCGACGGAGCAGGGAAAGTGACCCTCATCTGGAGCTGCGCAGGTGAAAATGGGGCTCCTCTTGAGACGCCACCAGACCCTCGGGGATCCTCTCCTGTGGGGAAGAGTGGGGTGGGGCACTTCCTGGCTCAAAGAAAGGGTGTGAAGGAGTCTTTCGAGTTCCAGGGAAGAAGGTGTGTTTTGCACCAAGTGCCACATTGGACAAGGTCCTCACCATGCATGTAGGTGAGGAGCTACTGGGTTTTCTCCTGTTGCAGTGAGCACCTCTCGAGTTATGTGCGGGATCTCCGTGAACCGCCCCTGTAGCCTCAGGAGAGGCCAGTCCCCGTGCCAGTGTTCAGGTGCCTCTGGATATTCCTCCACAGGCATAGACGGGTCCTCAGGTCTCGTCTGGTGCTGAGGCGGTAACCTGAGCTTGCCTCGGCCAAGCTGACATAGGTCTTGAGTTTCCCCTGGAACCCCACATGTCAGGCCTCATCTCGTCAGGAGACTGGCATGTCTGCTTGCCTTCCTAGCTGCAGCAGCGGAGTCAGGCTCCCCATCAAGTGGACACATGGATCTGGCTCTGGCCCTGATGATACCCCCGGGTTGTGACAGGTGCCAGTGGGTGGTAAATGAAAACTCGGGCAGCCAATCGAGGCAGTGCAGGACAGTCAGGTCCATCGGGAGTGGACGAGGCATTTGGGGGTTCTGGGATGGGTCGCCCAAACCATGAGGTTCCTCCCAACTCTCCTGCTGTCAGCGCCTACACTTGGGATGGAAAGGAGCGCCGAGAACCTTTTCCCGAAGGAGCAGGTAAAGGGACCCTCATCTGGAGCTGCGCAGGGGAAACAGGGCTCCTCATGAGTAGCGGCGGGACACTCGGTTTCCTCTCGATTGGGGACGGATGGGGAGCGGCACTTCCTGGGTCACAGCAAGGGTTTGAAGGAGCCTTTCCAGGTACCCGTGGGAGGAGTTGATTTCCCCTGAGATGCCGCAGCGGATAAGGGCCTCACCTCGCCTGCAGGGGAGAAGCTTTTGGTTTTTCTCGAGTTGCGGCGAGTACTTTCGAGTTACGACGGGGACCTCAGGGACCCGCCCCTGTGGCCTCAGGAGAGGCCCGTCTCCTTGCCAGTTGCCAGGCGCCTCTGGGGATTCCTCCCCAGTCAGCGCTGGATCCTCAGTACTCGTCTGGTGCTGAGGGAAGAGCCTGAGCTTGCCTCGCCTATGCTGACATAGGTATTAAAATATCCCTGGATTGTTTCTATGTCCTGGCTATTATAAACAGTGCTGTGATGAACTTTGGGGTACATGTGTCTCTTTCAATTCTGGTTTCCTCGGTGTGTATGACCAGCAGGGGTATTGCTGGGTCATAAGGCAGTTCTATTTGCAATTTTTGAAGGAATCTCCACACTGTTTTCCACAGTGGCTGTACTAGTTTGCATTCCCACCAGCAGTGTAAGAGGGTTCCTTTTTCTCCACACCCTCTCCAGCATTTATTGCTTGTTGACTTTTGGATCGCAGCCATTCTGAGTGGTGTGAAATGGCACCTCATTGTGCTCTTGATTTGCATTTCTCTGATAATGAGTGATGTTGAGCATCTTTTCAGGTGTTTGTTAGCCA
>SJYF01004508.1:251064-262527 GCA_006410515.1 Procapra przewalskii | reverse complement strand
GGTCCCTTCCTGGGTCACTGCACCGGTTTGAATGAGACTTTCGAAGTACCCGTGGGAAGAGTTGATTTCCCCTGAGATTACGCAGCGGATAAGGTCCTCACCTCGCCTGCAGGGGAGAAGCTTCTGGTTTTTCTCGAGTTGCGGCGGGTACTCTCGAGTTATGACGGGGACCTCAGGGACCCGCCCCTGTGGCCTCAGGAGAGGCCCCTTTCCGTGCCAGTTGCCAGGTGCCTCTGAAGATTCCTCCCCTGTCGTCGCCAGATCTTCAGGCCTCGTCTGGTGCTGTGGCAGGGGCCGGAGCTTGACTCACCTATGCTAACATATATATTAAAATATCCCTGGAGCCGTCACAGGGGTTCATGTCTCGTCTAGACTGGAGCGGGGAACGTCTGATGCCACCCGAGCTGCAGCTGCAGTGTCAGGCCCCTCGTCGAGCGGACACAGTGATCTGAGGCTTGCCCTGGAAATACCATAGGCCTGTTACAGGTGCCAGTGGGTCAGGAGTCAAGCCTCGGGATGACAGTCGAGGCAGTGCAGGGCAGTCAGGTTCATCTGGAGGGACCTAGGAATTTTGGGTCCTTGAGGAACGGTATTCCAAACCCTGAGGTTCCCTCCACTCTCCTGCTGCCAGCGAATCCTCTTGGGATTCCAAGGAGCGCACGGAACCCTTTCCCGGTGGAACAGGGAAAGTGACCCTCATCTGGAACTGCACAGATGAAAACGGGGCTCCTCATGAGTCACCACCGGACCCTCTGAGATCCTCTCCTGTGGGTAATTGTGGGGTGGGGTCCTTCCTGGCTCAAAGCAAGGGTGTGAAAGAGACTTTCGAGTTCCAGGATAGAAGGTGTGTTTTCCACCGAGATGCCACATGGCCTCACTACGCATGTATGTGAGGAGCTACTGGGTTTACTCGTGTTGCAGCGGGGACCTCTTGAGTTACATCGGGGATCTCAGGGAACCACGCCTGTGGCCTCAGGAGAGGCCAGTCTCCTCGACAGTTGTCAGGTTGCCTCTGGGGATTCCTCCGCAGGCATCCCCGGGTCCTCAGGTCTGTCTGGTGCTGAGGCGGTAACCTGAGTTTGCCTCGGCCATGCTGACATAGGTCTTGTGTTTCCCCTGAAGCCCCACATATGTCAGGCCTCGTCTCGTCAGGAGGCTGGCACATCTGCTTGCCTTCCCAGATGCAGCAGCGGAGTCAGGCTCCCCTTCAAGTGAACCCAGGGATCTGGGTCTTGCCCTGGAAATACCCCCAGGTTGTCACAGGTTCCAGTGGGTTGGGAGTCAACCCTCGGGCAGTCAATCGAGGCAGTGCAGGGCAGTCAGGTCCATCGGGAGTGAACGAGGCATTTGGGGGTTCTGGGGAAGGGTCGCCCGAACCCTGAGGCTCCTCCCAACTCTCCTGCCATCAGCGCCTACTCTTGGGATGGAATGGAGCACCCAGAAACTTTTCCCGATGGATCAAGGAAAGGGACCCTCATCTGGAGCGGGAACGTCTGATGTGACCCCAGCTGCACCCCAGCTCCTCATCTCATGAGTCAAGGCTGGACCCTCGGGTTTCCTCTGGATTAGGGACGGATGTGGTGGGGCAATCCTGGGTCACATCAAGGGTATGATGGAGGCTTTCAAGGTACGCGTGGGAAGAGTTGATTTCCCCTGAGATGCCGCAGGGGATAAGGGCCTCAACTCGCCTGCAGGGGAGAAGCGTCAGGCTTTTCTCGAGTTGTGGCGGGTACTCTCGAGTTATGATGGGGAATTCAGGGACCCTCCCCTGTGGCCTCAGGAGAGGCCCGTTTCTGTGCCAGATGCCAGGCGCCTCTGGAGTTTCCTCCCCAGTCGTCGCCGGATCTTTAGGCCTCGTCTGGTGCTGAGGCAGGGGCCTGAGCTTGACTCGCCTATGCTGACATATATATTAAAATATCCCTGGAGCCCCAACAGGGGGTCAGGCCGCATCTAGCCTGGAGCAGGGAACGTCTACTTGCCACCCCAGCTGTGACTGCAGCGTCCGGCGCCACGTCGAGCAAACACATGGATCTGAGGCTTGCCCTGGAAGGACCTCAGGGGTGTTACAAGTGCCAGTGGGTCGGGAGTCAAGCCTCGGGGTGACAATCGAGGCAGTGCTGGGCAGTCAGGTTCATCTGGAGTGAACTAGGAATTTGGGGATCTTGAGGAACAGTGTTCTGAACCCTGAGGCTCCCTCCACTCTCCTGCAACCAGTGACACTTCTTGTGATGCCAGGGAGTGCCTGGAACCCTTTCTCGACGGAGCAGGGAAAGGGACCCTCATTTGGAGCTGCGCAGAAGAAAACGGGGCTCCTCATGAGTCGCCGCCGGACCCTCGGGGATCCTCTCCTGTGGGGAAGGGTAGGGTGGGGCACTTCCTGGCTCAAAGCAAGGGTGTCACGCAGACTTTTGAGTTCCAGGAAAGAAGCTGTGTTTTCCACTGAGATGCCACATTGGACTAGGGCCTAACCNCCTAACCAGGCATGTAGGTGAGGAGCTACTGGGTTTTCTCATGTTGCAGCGGGGACCTCTCGAGTTACATCGGGGATCTCAGGGAACTGGCCCTGTAGCCTCGGGAGAGGCCAGTCTCCGTGCCAGTGGTCAGGTGCCTTTGGGGATTCCTCCGCAGGCATCCCCCGGTCCTCAGGCCTCATCCGGTGATGAGGCTGTATACTGAGCATGCCTGGACCATGCTGACATAGTTCTTGAGTTTCCCCTGGAGTCCCCACATATGTCAGGCCTCATCTCAGCAGGAGGCTGGCACGTCTGCTTGCCTTCCCAGCTGCAGCAGCAGAGTCAGGCTCCCAGTCATGCGGACCCAGGTATCTGGGTCTTGCCCTGGAGATGCCCGCGGATTGTCACAGGTGCCAGTGGGTTGGGAGTCAACCCTCGGGCAGGCAATCGAGGCAGTGAAGGGCAGTCAGGTCCATCGGCATTGGACGAGGCATTTCGGGGTTCTGAGGAAAGGTCGCCCGAACCCTGAGGCTCCTCCAAACTCTCCTGCTGTCAGTGCCTACTCTTGGGATGGAAAGGAGCTCCGAGAACCTTTTCCCGACGGAGCAGGGAAAGGGACCCTCATCTGGAGCTGCGCAGGGGAAACAGGGCTCCTCATGAGTCTCGGCGGGACCCTCGGGTTTCCTCTCCATTGGGAACCAATGGGGCGGGGAACTTCCTGGGTCACAGCAATGGTTTGAAGGATTCTTTCGAGGTACCCGTGGGAAGAGTTGATTTCCCCTGAGATGATCCAGCAGATAAGGGCCTCACCTCGTCTGCAGGGGAGAAGCTTCTGGTTTTTCTTGAGTTGAGGCGGGTACTCTCGAGGGACTTCAGGGATCCGCCCCGGTGGCCTCAGCAGAGGCCCGTCTCCTTGCCAGTTGCCAGGAGCCTCTGGAGATTTCTCCCCAGTCGTCGCCGGATCCTTAGCCCTCGTCTGTTGCTGAGGCAGGGGCCTGAGCTTGCCTTGCCTATGCTGACATAGGTATTAAAATATCCCTGGAGCCCACACAGGGTCAGGCCTGTTCTAGCCTGGAGCGGGATAACTCTCCTTGCCAGCACAGCTGCAGCTGCAGTGTCTGGCGCCACGTCGAGCGGACACAGGGATCTGAGGCTTGCCCTGGAAGTACCTCAGGGCTGTTACAGGTGGCAGTGGGTTGGGAGTCAAGCTTCGGGGTGACAATCGAGGCAGTGCAGGGCAGTCAGGTTCATCTGGAATGAACTAGGAATTTGGGTTTCTTGAGGAATGATGTTCACAACCCTGAGGTTCCCTCCACTCTCCTGCTGCCAGCGACTCCTCTTGGGATGCCAGTGAGCTCCCGGAAACTTTTCCCGAAGGAGCAGGGAAAGGGACCCTTATTTGGAGCTGCTCAGATGAAAACTGGGCTCCTCATGAGGCGCCGCCAGACCCTCGGGGATCCTCTACTGTAGGGAAGGGTGGGGTGGGGCTCTTCCTGGCTCAAAGCAAGGGTGTGAAGGAGACTTTCGACCTCCAGGAAAGAACGTTTGTTTTCCACCAAGATGCCACATTGGACAAGGGCCTCACCACGCATGTAGGTGAGGAGCTACTGGGTTTTCTCGTGTTGCAGCAGGGAACTCTCGAGTTATGTCGGGGACCTCAGGGAACTGCCCCTGTATCCTCAAGAGAGGCCAGTCTCCATGCACGTGGTTAGGTGCCTCTGGGGATTCCTCCGCAGGCATCCCCATTCCTCAGGCATCGTCTGGTTCTGAGGCGGTAACCTGAGCTTTCCTCGGCCATGCTGACATAGGTCTTGAGCTTCCCCTGGAGCCCCCACATATGTCAGGCCTCTTCTCGTCAGGAGGCTGGCACGTCTGCTTGCCTTCCCAGCTGCAGTAGTGGAGTCAGACTCCCCATCAGGGGACCCAGGGATCTGGGTCTTGCCTTGGAGATACACCCGGGATGACACAGGTGCCAGTGGGTCAGGAGTCAACCCTCGGGCAGGCAATCAAGGAAGGGCAGTTCAGTTAAGTCCATCGGGAGTGGATGAGGCATTTGTGGGTTCTGGGGAAGGGTCGCCCGAACCCTGAGGCTCCTCCCAACTCTCCTGCTGTCAGCGCCTACTCTTGGGATGGAAAGGAGCACCGAGAACCTTTTCCCGACTGTCAGGCAAAGGGACCTTCATCTGGAGCTGGGCTGGGAAAACAGGGCTCCTCATGAGTCACAGCGGTACCCTCAGGTTTCTTCTCAATTGGGGACGGATGGGACAGCCACCTCCTGGGTCACATCAAGGGTTTGAAGGAACCTTTCGAGGTACCCGTGGGAAGAGTTGACTTCTCCTGAGATGCCGCAGCGGATAAGCACCTCAACTCGCCTGCAGGGGAGAAACTTCTGGTTTTTCTCGAGTTGCGGCGGGTACTCTCGAGGTACAATGGAGACCTCAGGAACCAGCCCCTGTGGCCTGAGGAGAGACCCATCTCCTTACCAGTTGCCAGGCGCCTCTGGGGATTCCTCCCCATTCGTCGCTGGATCCTCAGGCCTCTTCTGGTGCTGAGGCAGGGGACTGAGCTTGCCTCGCCTATGCTGACATAGGTATTAAAATATCCCTGGAGTCCCCACAAGGGGTCAGGCCTCGTCTAGCCTGGAGCAGGGAACGTTGCTTGCCAACCCAGCTGCAGCTGCAGCGTCAGGCGCCCCGTCGAGCGTACACAGGGATTTGAGGCTTGCCCTGGAAGTACTTCAGGCCGGTTACAGGTGCCATTGGGTCGGGAGTCAAACCTCAGGGTGACAATCGAGGCAGTGCAGAGCAGTCAGGTTCATCTGAAGTGAACTAGGAATTTTGGGTCCTTGAGGAACGGTCTTCCAAACCCTGAAGCTCCCTCCACTCTCCTGCTGCCAGGGACTCCACTTGGGATGCCAGGGGGAGCCCGGAACCCTTTCCTGATGGAGCAGGAAAAGAGAAACTCATCTGGATCTGAGCACATGAAAACGGGGCTCCTCATGAGTCGCTGCCAGACTCTCGGGGATAGTCTCCTGTGGGAAGGGTGGGGTGGGGCACTTCCTGGCTCAAAGCAAGGGTGTGAAGGAGACGTTCGAGTTCCAGGAAAGAAGGTGTGTTTTCCACCGAGATGCCATATTGGACAAGGCCTCACCACGCATGTAGTTGAGGAGCTATTGGGTTTTCTCGTGTTGCAGCCGGGACATCTCGAGTTACGTCGGGAACCTCCAGGAACCGCCCCTGTAGCTTCAGGAGAGGCCAGTCTCCGTGCAGTGGTCCGGTACATCTGGGGATTCCTCCCCAGGCAAGCCCGGGTCCTCAGGACTCGTCTGGTGCTGAGGAGGTAACCTGAGCTTGCCTCGGCCATGCTGACATAGGTCTTGAGTTTTCCCTGGAGCCACCACATATGTCAGGCCTCATCTCGTCAGGAGGCTGGCACATCTGCTTGCCTTGCAGATGCAGCAGCCGAGTCAGGCTCCCCGTCAAGGGGACCAAGGGATCCGTGTCATGCCCTGGAGACACCCCCGGGTTGTCATAGTTGACAGGGTGTCGGGAGTCAACCCTCGGACAGGCAATTGAGGCAGTGCAGGGCAGTCAGGTGCATTGGAAATGGACCAGGCATTTGGGGGTTCTGGGGAAGGATCACTGAACCCTGAGCTCCTCCCAACTCTTCTGCTGTCAGCGCCTACTCTTGGCATGGAAAGGAGGGCCGAGAACCATTTCCCGATGGAGCAGGGAAAGGGACCCTCATCTGGAGCTGCGCAGGGGAAACAGGGCTCCTCATGAATCGCGGCGGGACCCTCGGGATTCCTCTCGATTGGGGACGGATGGGGAGCGGCACTTCCTGGGTCACAGCAAGGGTTTGAAGGAGCCTTTCGAAGTACCCATGGGAAGAATTGATTTCCCCTGAGATGCAGCAGCGAGTAAGGACCTCACCTCGCCTGCAGGGGAGAAGCTTCTGGTTTTTCTCGAGGTGCAGCGGGAACACTCGAGTTATGACGGGACCCTCAGGGACCCGACCCTGTGGCTTCAGTGTAGGCCCGTCTCCGTGCCAGTTGCCAGGCGCCTATGGGGATTCCTCCCCAGTCGTCGCCAGATCCTCAGGCCTCGTCTGGTGCTGAGACAAGAGCCTGAGCTTTCCTCGCCTATGCTGACATAGGTATTAAAATATCCCCAGAGCCCCCACAGTGGGCAGGCCTCATCTAGCCTGGAGTGGGGAACATCTGCTTGCCACCCCATCTGTAGCTGCAGCATCAGGTACCCCGTGAACCAGACACAGGGATCTGAGGCTTGTCCTGGAAGTACCTCAGGGCTGTTACAGGTGCCAGTGTGTCGGGAGTCAAGCCTCGGGGTGACAATCGAAGCAGTGAAGGGCAGTCAGGTTCATCTGGAGTGAACTAGGAACCCTGAGGCTCCCTCCACTCTCCTGCTGCCAACGACTCCTCTTGGGATGCCAGGGAGCGCCCGGAATCCTTTACTGACGGAGCTGAGAAAGGGACACTAATCTGGAGTTTGGCAGATGTAAACGGGGCTCCTCTTGAGTCACCGCCGGACCCTGGGGATCCTCTCCTGTGTGGAAGGGTGGGGTGGGGCACTTCCTGGCTCAAAGCAAGGGTGTGAAGGAGACTTTCGAGTTCCAGGAGAGAAGCTGTGTTTGCCACCGAGATGCCACATTGGACAAGGGCCTCACCACGCATGTAGGTGAGGAGCTACTGGGTTTTCTAGTGTTGAAGCAGGGACCTCTCAAGTTATGTCGGGAACTTCAGGGAACTGCCCCTGTGGCCTCACGAGAGGCCAGTCTCCGTGCCAGTTGCCAGGCACTCCTGGGGTTTCCTCCCTAGTCTTTGTCGGATCCTCAGGCTTCGTCTGGTGCTGGGGCAGGTACCTGAGCTTTCCTCGCCTATGCTGACATAGGTATTCAAATATCCCTGGAGCCCCCACAGGGGGTCAGGCCTCGTCTAGCCTGGAGCTGGGAATGTCTGCTTGCCACCCCAGCTGCAGCTGCAGGGTCAGGTGCGCCGTCAAGCGGACACAGGGATCTGAGGCTTGCCCTGGAAGTACCTCAGGCCTGTTACAGGTGCCAGTGGGTCGGGAGTCAAGCATCGGGGTGACAATCGAGGCAATGCAGAGCAGTCAGGTTCATCTGGAGTGTACTAGGCATTTGGGGTCCTTGAGGAACGGTGTTCCAAGCCCTGAGGCTCGCTCCAATCGCCTACTGCCGGCGACTCCTTTTGGGATTCCAGGGAGCGCAAGTCACCCTTTCCCGACGGAGCAGAGAAAGGAACTCTCATCTGGAGCTGCGCATATGGAAAAGGGGCTCTTCATGAGTCACCACCGGACCCTCTGGGATCCTCTTCTTTGGGAAGGGGATGGGTGGGGCACTTCCTGGCTCAAAGAAAGGGTGTGAAGGAGACTTTCGAGATCTAGGAAAGGTGAGTTTTCCACCAAGATGCCACAGTGGACAAGGGCCTCATCATGCATGTTGGTGAAGAGATACTGAATTTTCTCGAGTTGCAGTGGAGATTACTCCAGTTATGTCGGGGACCTCAGGGAACCGCCCCTGTAGCCTCAGGAGAGGCCAGTCTCCTTGCCAGTGGTCAGGTGCCTCTGGGGATTCCTCCGCAGTCATCCCCGGGTCCTCAGGCCTCGCCTGGTGCTGAGGCGGTAACCAGAGCTTGCCTCGGCCATGCTGAAATAGGTCTTGAGTTTCCCCTGGAGCACCCACATATGCCAGGCCTCGTCTCATCAGGAGACTGGCACGTCTGCTTGCCTTCCCAGCTGCAGCAGCGGAGTCAGGCTCCCCGTCAAGCGGACTCAGGGATCTGGATCTTGCCCTGGAGATACCCCCGGGTTGTCACAGATGCCAGTGGGTCGGGAGTCAACCCTAAAGCAGGCAATCGAGGCAGTGCAGGGCAGCCATGTCGATCGATTGTGGACGAGGCATCTGGGGGTTCAGGGGAAAGTTCGCCCGAACCCTGAGGCTCCTCCCAACTCTCCTGCTGTCAGCGCCTACTCTTGGGATGGAAAGGAGCGCCGAGAACCTTTTCTCGACGGATCAGGGAAAGGGACGCTCATTTGGAGCTGTGAAGAGTAAACAGGGCTCCTCATGAGTCGTGGCGGGACCCTCGGGTTTCATCTCGATTGGGCATGGATGGAGCGGGGCACTTCCTGGGTCACAGCAAGGGTTTGAAGGAGCCTTTCGAGGTACCCGTTGGAAGAGTTGATTTCCCCTGAGATGCCCCAGCGGATAAGGGCCTAACCGCGCCTGCAGGGAAGAAGCTTCTGGATTTTCTCGAGTTGCGGATGGTACTGTCGAGTTACGATGGTGACCGCAGGAACCCGCCCCTGTGGCCTCAGAAGAGGCCCGTCTCCGTGCCAGTTGCCAGGCGCCTCTGTGGATTCCTCCCCAGTCGTCGCTGGATACTCAGGCCTCGTCTGGTAATGAGGCAGGAGCCTGAGCTTGCCTCGCCTATGCTGACATAGGTATTCAAATATCCCCTGGAGCCCCCAGAGTGGACAGGCCTCGTCTAGCCTGGAGCGGGGAACGTCTGCTTGCCACCCCAGCTGCAGCTGCAGCGTCAGCCACCCAGTCGAGTAGACACAGGGATCTGGGGCTTGCCTTGGAGGTACCTCAGTGCTGTCACAGGTGTCCGTGGGTCGGGAGTCAAGCCTCAGAGTGACATTGAGGCAGTGCAGGGCAGTTAGGTTCATCTGGAGTGAACTAGGAATTTGGGGTCCTTGAGGAACGGTGTTCCGAACCCTGAGGCTCCCTCGAGTCTCCTGCTGCCAGCGACTCCTCTTGAGATGCCAAGGGAGCAACAGGAACCCTTTCCCAATGGAGCAGGGAAAGGGACCCTCATCTGGATCTGCGCAGATGAAAACGGGGCTCCTCATGAGTCACCGCCGGACCCTCGGGAATCCTCTCCTGTGGGAAAGGATGGGATGGGGCACTTCCTGGCTCAAAGAAAGGGTGTTAAGGAGACTTTCAAGTTCCAGGAAAGAAGGTGTGTTTTCCACCGAGATGCCACATTGGTCAGGGGCCTCACGACTCCTGTAATTGAGGAGCTTCTGTTTTTTCACGTGTTGTGGCGGGGACCTCTCAACTTTCGTCAGGGACCTCAGGGAACCGTCCCTGTGGCCTCCGGAGTGGACCGTCTCCGTGCCGGTGGTCAGGTGCCTCTGGACATTCCTCCCCAGGCATCCCCGGGTCCTCAGGCTTCGTCTGGTGCTGAGGCGGTAACCTGAGCTTGCCTCGGCCATCCTGACATAGGTCTTGAGTTTCCCCTCGAGCCCCCACATATGTCAGGCCTCGTCTCTTCAGGAGACTGGCAGGTATCCTTTCCTTCCTCGGGGCAGCAGCGGAGTCAGGCTCCCGTCAAGCGTACACAGTGATCTGGGTCTTACCCTGGAGATACCCCAGGGCTGACACAGGTGCCAGTGGGTCGGGAGTCTACCCTCGGGGTGACAATCGAGGCAATGCAGGGCAGTCAGGTCCATCTGGAGTGGACGAGGCATTTGGGGGTTCTGGGGAAGGGACGCCCGAACCCTGAGACTCCTCCCAACTCTCCTGCTCTCAGCGCCTACTTTGGGATGGAAGGGAACACCGAGAATCCTTTCCCGACGGAGCAGGGAAAGGGACCCTCATCTGGAGCTGTGCAGGGGAATCAGGACAACTCAGGAGTCACGGCGGGAACCTCCCGGTTCCTCTCAAGTTTGGTCGAGTGGAGCGGGGCACTTCCTGGGTAAAAGCAAGAATGTGAAAGAGCCTTTCGAGGTCCAAGAGTGAATGGGTGATTTTGCCTGAGAGCTGCAGCGGACAAGGGCCTCACCTCGCCTGCAGGCAAGAAGCTTCTGGTTTTTCTCGAGTTGAGGCGGGGTCCTCTCGAGTTAGGAAGCAGACCACAGGGACCTTCCCCTGTGTCTTCAGGAGAGGCCAGTCTCCGTGCCAGTTGCCAGGTGCCACTGGGAATTCCTCCCCAGTCATCGCCGGATCCTCAGGCCTCCTCTGGTGCTGAGGCAGGAGCCTGATCTTGCCTCGCCCATGCTCTCATAGGTGTTGAAGTTCCGCTGGAGCCCCCACAAGGGGTCAGGCCTCGTCTATCCAGGAGCGGGGAAAGTCTGCTTGCCTCCCCAGCTGCAGCTGCAGCATCAGGTGTCCAGTCAAGCAGACAAAGGGATATGGGGCTTGCCCTGGAGGTACCTCAGGGCTGTCACAGGTGTCAGTGGGTCAGGAGTCAAGCCTCAGGGTGCCAATCCAGGCAGTGCAGGGAAGTCAGGTTCATCTGGAGTGGACTAGGAGTTTGGAGGACTTGAGGAATGGTGTCCCGAACCATGAGTCTCCCTGGACTCTCCTGCTGCCAGCGACTCCTCTTGGGATGCAAAGGGAGCACCGGGAACCTTTTCCCGATGGAGCAAGGAAAGGGAACCTCATCTGGAGTTGTGCAGATTAAAACCGGGCTCCTCAATAGTTGCCGCGGTACCCTAGGGATCCTCTCCTGTGGGGAAAGGTGAGGTGGGGCACTTCCTGGCTCAAAGCAAGGGTGTGAAAGAGACTTTCGGGTTCCAGGAAAGATGTGTTTTCCGCCGAGAGGCCACATTGGACAAGGGCCTCACCATGCCTGGAGTTGAGGAGCTTCTGGTTTTTCTCGTGTTGCGGTTGGGACTTCTCGAGTTAACTCGGGGACCTCAGGGAACCGCCCCTGTGGCTTCAGGAGAAACCAGTCTCCGTGCCGGTGGTCAGGTGCCCTTGGGGATACCTCCCCAGGCATTCCTGGTCCTAAGGCCTCATCTGGTGATGAGGCGGTAAACTGAGCTTGCCTTGGCCATGCTGACATAGGTCTTGAGTTTCCCCTTGAGCCCCCACATATGTCAGGCCTCGTCTCGTCAGGAGATGCGCATGTATGCTTGCCTTCCCAGCTGCAGCAGCAGAGTCAGGCTCCCTGTCAAGAGGACCCAGGGATCTGGGTCTTGCCCTGGAGATACCCCCAGGCTGTCAAAGATGCCAGTGGGTCGGG
>SJYF01004508.1:209497-219736 GCA_006410515.1 Procapra przewalskii | reverse complement strand
TCTGGTGCTGAGACAGGAGCCTGAGCTTGCCTCGCATATGCTGACATAGGTATTAAAATATCCCTGGAGCCCACACAGGGGGTCAGGCCTCATCTAGCCTGGAACAGGCAACGACTGCTTGCCACCCCAGCAGCAGCTGCAGCGTAAGGCGCCCCGTCGAGCGGACACAGGGATCAGAGGCTTGCCCTGAAAGTACCTCAGTGCTGTTACAGGAACCAGGGGGTTGGGAGTCAAGCCACGGGGTGACAATCGATGAAGTCCAGGGCAGTCAGGGTCATCTGGAGTAAACTAGGAACTTGAAGTCCATGAGGAATGGTGTTCCGAACCCTGAGGCTCCCTCCACTCTCCTGCTGCCAGCGACTCCTCCTGGGATGCCAGGGAGCGCCCGGTACCCTTTCCCGACAGAGCAGGGAAAGGGACCCTCATCTGGAGCTGCGCAGATGAAAATGGGGCTCCTCATGAGTCCCGGCCTGAGGCTCGGGGATCCTCTCCTTTGGGGAAGGGTGGGGTGGGGCACTTCCTGGCTCAAAGCAAGTGTGTGAAGGAGACTTTCGAGTTCCAGGAAAGAAGGTGTTTTCCACCGACATGCCACATTGGACAAGGGCCTCACCACGTATGTAGGTGAGGAGCTACTATGTTTTCTCGTGTTGCAGCGGGGACCTCGCGAGTTACATCGGGGACCTCAGGGAACCGCCCCTGTAGCCTCAGGAGAGGCCAGTCTCCGTGCCAGTGGTCAGGTGCCTCTGGGGATTCCTCCACAGGCATCCCCGGGTCCTCAGGCCTCATCTGGTCCAGAGGCGGTAACCTGATCTTGCCTCGGCCAAGCTGATATAGGTCTTGAGTTTCCCCTGGAGCCCCCACATATGTCAGGCCTCGTCTCCTCAGGAGACTGGCACGTCTGCTTGCCTTCTCAGCTGTAGCAGCGGAGTCAGGCTCCCCGTCATGCGGACACAGTGATCTGGGTCTTGACCTGGAGATACCCCAGGGTTGTCACAGGTGCCGGTGGGTCGGAAGTCACCCTCGGGCAGGCAATCGAGGCAGAGCAGGGCAGTCAGGTGCATCGGGAGTGGATGAGGCATTTGGGGGTTCTGGGGAAGGGTCGCCTGAACCCTGAGACTCCTCCCAACTCTCCTGCTGTCTGCGCCTACTCTTGGGATCGAAAAGAGAGCTGAGACACTTTTTCCGATCGAGCAGGGAAAGGGACCCTCCTGGGTCCCAGAAAGAGTTTGAAGGAGCCTTTCGAGGTGCCCGTGGGAAGAGTTGATTTCCCCGAGATGCCTCGCCTGCAGGGGAGAAGCTTCTGGTTTTTCTCGAGTTGCGGCGGGTACTCTGGAATTACGACGGGGACCTCAGGGACCTGCTCCTGTGGCCTCAGGAGAGGCCTGTCTCCGTGCCCGTTGCCAGGTGCCTCTGGGGGTTCCTCACCAGTCATCGCCGTATCCTCAGGCCTCTTCTGGTGCTGAGGCAGGAGCCTGAGCTTGCCTTGCCTATGCTGACATAGGTATTAAAATATCCCTGGAGCCCCCACAGAGGGTCAGGCCTCGTCTAGCCTGGAGAGGGGTACGTCTGCTTGCCACCCCAGCTGCAGCTGTAGCGTCAGGCTCCCCTTCGAGGGAACATTGGGATCTGAGCCTTGCCCTGGAAGTACCTCAGGGCTGTTACAGTTGCCAGTGTGTCGGGCGTCAAACCTCGAGGTGACAATCGAGGCAGTGCAGTTCAGTCAGGTTCATCTGAAGTGAACTAGGAATTTGGGGTCCTTGAGGAACGGTTTTCAGAACCCTGGGGCAGGACTCCTGCTGTGAGCGACTCCTCTTGGGATGCCAGTGAGCATCCGGAACCCTTTTCCGATGGAGCAGGGAAAGGGACCCTCATACGGAGCTGCGCATATGAAAACGGGGCTCATCATCAGTCGTCGCCATACCCTCGGGGATCCTCTCCTGTGGGGAAGGGTGGGGTGGGGCACTTCCTGTCTCAAAGCAAGGGTGTGAAGGAGACTTTCGAGTTCAAGGAAACAAGGTGTGTTTTCCACTGAGATGCCACATTGGACAAGGGCCTCACCACACATGTGGGTGAGGAGCTACTGGGTTCTCTCGTGTTGTAGCGGGGACCTCTCAAGTTACGTCAGGCACCTCAGGGAATCATGCCTGTAGCCTCAGGAAAGGCCAGTCTCCGTGCCAGTGGTCAGGTGCCTCTAGGGATTTCTTCCCAGGCATCCCCGAGTCCTCAGGGCTCGTCTGGTGCTGAGGCGGTAACCTGAGCTTGCCTTGGCTATGCTGACATAGGTCTTGAGTTTCCCCTGTAGCCCATACATATGTCAGGCCTCGTCTCGTCAGGAGGCTGGCACGTCTCCTGCCTTCCCAGCTGCAGCAGCGGAGTCAGGCTCCCCATCAAAAAACCCAGGGATCTGGGTCTTGCACTGGTGATACCCCGGGGATGTCTCAGGTGCCATTGGGTCGGGAGTCAACCCTCGGGCAGGCAATCGAGGCAGTTGCAGGGCTTTCAGGTCCATCGGGAGTGGACGAGGCATTTGGCCGTTCTGGGGAAGGGTCGCCCAAACCCTGAGGCTCCTCCTAACTCTACTGCTGTCAGCGCCTACTCTTGGGATGGAAAGAGCCGAGATGCTTTTCCCGACGGAGTAGGGAAAGGGACCCTCATCTGGAGCTGCACAGGGGAAACAGGGCTCCTCATGAGTCACGGCGGGACCCTCAGGTTGCCTCTCGATTGGGGAAGGATGGGGCGGGGCACTTCCTGGGTCACAGAAAGGGTCTGAAGGAGCCTTTCGAGGTACCCGTGGAAGAGTTGATTTCCCCTGAGATGCCACACCTCGCCTGCAGCGGAGAAGCTGCTTCTGGTGTTTCTCAAGTTGCGGCGGGTACTCTCGAGTTACGACGGGGACCACAGGTATCTGCCCCTATGGCCTCAGGGGAGGCCCGTCTCGGAGCCAGTTGCCAGGCGCCTGTGGGGATTCCTTCCGAGTCGTCGCCGGATCCTCAGGCCTCGTCTGGTGCAGAGGCAGGAGCCTAAGCTTCCCTCGCCTATGCTGACATAGGTATTAAAATATCCCTGGAGCCCCCATAGAGGGTCAGGCCTCGTCTAGCCTGGAGAGGGAAACGTCTGCTTGCCACCCCAGCTGCAGCTGCAGGGTCAGGCGCCCCATCGAGCTGACACAGGGTTCTGAGGCTTGCCCTGGAAGTACCTCAGGGCTGTTAAAGTTGCCAGTGGGTCGGAAGTCAAGCCTCGGGGTGACAAGCGAGGTAGTGCAGGGCAGTGAGGTTCATCTGGAATGAACTAGGACTTTGGGGTCCTTGAGGAACGGTGTTCCGAACCTGAGGCTCACCCGAACCTGGGTTTTCTCGTGTTGCAGCAGGGACCTCTCGAGTTATGTCGGGGACCTCAGGGAACCGCCCCTGTAGCCTCAAGAGAGGCCAGTCTCCGTGCCAGTGGTCAGGTGCCTCTGGGGATTCCTCCACAGGCATCCCCGGGTCCTCAGGCCTCGTCTGGTGCTGAGGCGGTAACCTGAGCTTGCCTCGGCCTTGCTGACATAGGTCTTGAGTTTCCCCTGGAGCCCCCACATATACGTCAGGAGGCTGGCACGTCTGCTTGCCTTCCAACCTGCAGCAGCGGAGTCAGGCTCCCCTTCAAGCGGACACAGGGATCTGGGTCTTGCCCTGGAGATACCCCAGGGCTGTTACAGGTGCCAGTGTCTCGGGAATCAACCCTCAGGATGACAATCGAGGCAGTGCAGGGCAGTCAGGTCCATTTGGAGTGGACAAGGCATTTGGGGGTTCTGGGGAAGTGTGGCCCGAACCCTGAGTCTCCTCCCAACTCTCCTGCTGTCAGCGTTTACTCTTGTGATGGAAGGGAGTGTCGAGAACCCTTTCCCGATGGAGCAGGGAAAGGGACCCACATCTGGAGCTGCTCAGGGGAATCGGGACAACTCAGGAGTCATGGCAGGACCCTCGCGGTTCCTCTCGAGTTTGGTTGAGTGGGGCGGGGCAGTTCCTGGGTTACAGCAAGGGTGTGAAAGAGCCTTACGAGGTCCAAGATTGAAGGGGTGATTTCCCCCGAGAGCTGCAGCGGACAAGGGCCTCACATCTCTGCAGGCGAGAAGCTTCAGGTTTTCTCGAGTTGAGGCGGTGTCCTCTCGAGTTAGGAAGGAGACCTCAGGGACCTGCCCCTGTGTCTTCAGGAGAGGCCAGTCTCCATGCCAGTTGCCACGCGCCACTGGGGATTCCTCCCCAGTCGTCACCAGGTCCTCAGCCCTCGTCTGGTGCTGAGGCTGGAGCCTGAGCTTGCCTCGACCATGCTGACATAGGTCTTGAGTTTCCCCTTGAGCCCCCACAGGGGTCAGGAATTGTCTTGCCAGGAGATGGACATGTCTGCTTGCCTCCCCAGTGCAGAAGCAGGGTCAGGCTCCCCTTCGAGTGACACAGGGTTCTGGGGCTTTCCCTGTCGGTACGCCAGGGCTGTCACAGGTGCCACTGGGTAGGGAGTCAAGCCTCAGGGAGACAATCGAGGCAATGCAGTGTAGTCAGTTCCATCGGCAGTTATAGAGGCATTTAGAGATCTTGGGGAATGGTGGCCGGAAACCTGAGGCTCCTCCCGATTCTCCTGCTGCCAGCGCCTCCACTTGCGATGCTAATAGATCGCCGGTCACCCTTTCCTGACTTAGCAGGGAATGGCACCTCCATCTGGAGCTGTGCAGGGGTAAACAGGGATCCTCATGAGTCGCGGCGGGACCCTAGGGTTTCCTTTCAATTGGGGACGGATGGCGTGGGGCACTTCCTGGGTCACAGTAAGGGTGTGAAGGAGACTTTCGAGTTCCAGGAAAGAATGTGTTTTTTCCGCCGAGATGCCACAAGGGACAAGGGCCTCACCACCCCTGTAGGTGAGGAGCTTATGGTTTTTGTCGCGTTGTGGCGGGGACCTGTTGAGATACGTTGGGGACCTCAGGGAACAGCCCCTGTGGCCTCAGGAGAGGCCAGTCTCCGTGCCAGTGGACAGGTGCCTCTGGGGATTCTTCCCCAGGCATCCCCGGGTCCTCAGGCCACATCTGTTCCTTGAGGTGGTAACCTGAGCTTGCCACGGCCATGCTGACATAGGTCTTGAGTTTCCCCTGGAGCTCCCACATATGTCAGGCCTCGTCTCATCAGGAGAATGGCACATCTGCTTGCCTTCCCAGCTGCAGCAGCAGAGTCAGGCTCCCCATAAGCTGACACAGGGATCTGGGTCTTGCCCTGGTGATACCCCAGGGATGTCACTGGTGCAAGTGGGTCGTGAGTCATCCCTCGGAGTGACAATAGAGGCAGTGTGGGTAGTAGTGTCCATTGGGAGTGGATGAGGCATTTGGGGGTTCTGGGGAAGGAACGCCCAAACCCTGAGGCTCCTCCCAATGCTCCTTCTGGCAGCGCCTACTCTTGGGATGGAAGGGAGCGCCGAGAACCCTTTCCCGACGTAGCAGGGAAAGAGACCCTCATCTGGAGCTGCGCAGGGGAATCGGGACAACTCAGGAGTCATGGCCGGACCCTCGCGGTTCTACTCGGGTTTGTTCGAGTGGGGCGGGGCACTTCCTCGGTCACAGCAAATGGTGTGCAAGAGCCTTTCGAGGTCCAAGAGTGAAGGGGTGATTTCCCCCGAGAGCTGCAGCGGACAAGGACCTCACCTCGCCTGCAGGAGAGAAGCTTCTGGTTTTTCTCGAGTTGAGGTGGGGTCCTCTCGAGTTAGGAAGGAGAACTCAGGGACCTGCTCTTGTGTCTTCAAGAGAGTCCAGTCTCCGTGCCAGTTGCCAGGGGCCACAGGGGATTCCTCCCCATTCATCGCCGGGTCCTAAGGCCTCGTCTGCTGCTGAGGTGGGAGCCTGAGCCTGCCTCGCCCATGCTGACATATGTCTTTAGGTTCACCTGGAGCTCCCACAGTGGGTCAGGAATCGTCTTGCCAGGAGACGAACATGTCTGCTTGCCTCCCCAGTGCAGAAGCAGTGTCAGGCTCCCCTTCGAGGGACACAGGATTCTGGGGCTTGCCCTGGAGGTACCCGAGGGCTGTCACAGGTGCCACTGGGTAGGGAGTCTAGCCTAAGGGTGACAATCGAGGCAATATGGTGTAGTCAGTTCCATCTGGAGGGTAAGAGGCATTTGGAGATATCGGGGATTGGTGGCCCGAAACCTGAGGCTCCTTCCGAATCTCCTGCTGCCAGCACCTCCGCTTGGGATGCTAATGGAGCGCCGGTAACCCTTTCCCGACGGAGCAGGGAGAGGGACCCTAATCTAGAGCGGCACAGGGGAAAACAGGGCTCCTCATGAGTCGCGGCAAGACCCTCGGGATTCCTCTTGATTAGGGACGAATGGGTCCGAGCACTTCCTGGCTCAGAGCAAGGGGTGAAGGAGCCTTTCGAGGTACCCGTGGGAAGAGTTGACTTCCCCTGAGATGCCACAGCGTTTAAGGGCCTCACCTCGCCTGTAGGGGAGAAACTTCTGTTCTTTCTCGAGTTGTGGCAAGTACTCTCGACTTACGACAGGGACCTCACGGACCCGCCCCTGTGGCCTCAGGAGAGGCCTGACTCCGTGCCAGATGCCAGGCACCTCTGGCGATTCCTCCTCAGCGTCGCCGGATACTCAGGCCTCGTCTGGTGCTGAGGCAGGAGCCTGAGCTTGCCTCGCCTATGATCACATAGGTATTAAAATACCCCTGGAGCCCCTACAGGGGGTCAGGCCTCGTCTAGCCTGGATCAGGGAACGTCTGCTTGCCACCCCAGCTGCAGCTGCAGCGTCAGGCACCCCGTCGAGTGGACACAGGGTTCTGAGGCTTGCCCTGGAAGTACTTCAGGGCTGTTCCAGGTGCCAGTGGGTCGGGAGTCAAGCCTCGGGGTGACAACCGAGGCAGTGCAGGGCAGTCAGGTTCATCTGGAGTGAACTAGGAATTTGGGGTCCTTGAGGAACGGGGTTCTGAACTCTGAGGCTCCCTTCGCTCTCCTGCTGTCAGCGATTCCTCCTGGGATGCCAGGGAGTGCCCAGAACCCTTTGCCAATGGAACAGGGTAAGGGACCCGCATTTGGAGCTGCACAGATGAAAACGGGGCTCCTCATGAGTCGCCGCCGGACTCTTGGGGATCCTCTCCTATGGGGAAGGTGGGGTGGGGTACTTCCTGGCTCAAAGCAAGGGTGTGAAGGAGACATTCGAGTTCCAGGAAAGAAGGTGTGTTTTCCAAAGAGATGCAACATTGGTCAAGGGCCTCACCACGCATGTAGTTGAGAAGCTACTGGGTTTTCTCTTGTTGTAGCGGGGA
The DNA here is from genome assembly GCA_006410515.1 of Procapra przewalskii. NCBI lineage: Eukaryota > Metazoa > Chordata > Mammalia > Artiodactyla > Bovidae > Procapra > Procapra przewalskii. The sequence goes on along the minus strand of SJYF01004508.1, from coordinate 212,455 downwards.
CCTCTCGAGTTACGTCGGGGACCTCAGGAACCCGCCCCTGTAGCCTCAGGAGAGGCCAGTATCCATGCCAGTGGTCAGGGGCCTCTGGAGATACTGCCGCAGGAATCCCCGGGTCCTCAGGCCTCGTCTGGTGCTGAGGCGATAACCTGAGCTTGCCTCGGCCATGCTGACATAGGTCTTGAGTTTCCCCTGGAGCCCCCACATATGTCAGGCCTCGTCTCTTCAGGAGTCTGGCACATCTGCTTGCCTTCCCAGATGCAGCAGCGTAGTCAGGCTCCCCGTCAAGCGGACAAAGGGATTAGGTCTTGCCCTGGAGATACACCCGGGTTGTCACAGGTGCCAGTGGGTCAGGAGTCAACCCTCGGCAGGCAGTCGAGGCAACGCAGGGCAGTCAGGTCCATCGGGAGTGGACGAGGCATTTGGGGGTACTGGGGAAGGGTCACCTGAACCCTGAGGCTCCTCCCAACTCTCCTGCTGTCAGGGTCTACTCTTGGGATGGAAAGGAGCGCCGAGAAACTTTTCCCGACAGAGCTGGTAAAGGGACCCTCATCTGGAGCTGCGCAGGTGAAATAGGTCTCCTCATGAGTCGCGGCGAGACCCTGGAGTCTCCTCTCGATTGGGCACGGATGGGGAGGGGCACTGCCTGGTTCACAGCGGGGGTCTGAAGGAGCCTTTCGAGGTACCCGTGGGAAGAGTTGATTTCCCCTGACATGCCGCAGCGGATAAGGGCCTCACCTCGCCTGCAGCGGAGAAGCTTCTGGTTTTTCTCGAGTTGCGGCGGGTACTCTCGAGTTACGACGGGGGACTCAGGGAACCGCCGCTGTGGCCTCAGGAGAGGCCCGTCTCCGAGCCAGTTGACAGGAGCCTCTGGGGATTCCTTCCCAGTCGTCGCCGGATCCTCAGGCCTCGTCTGGTGCAGAGGCAGGAGCCTGAGCTTGCATCGCCTATGCTGACATAGGTATTAAAATATCCCTGGAGCCCCCACAGGGGGTCAGGCCTCATCTAGCCTGGAGCGGGGAACGTCTGCTTGCCACCCCAGCAGCATCTGCAGGGTCAGGCGCCCTGTCGAGCAGACACAGGGATCTGAGGCTTGCCCTGGAATTACCTCTTGGTTGTTACAGGTGCCAGTGGGTCAGGAGTCAAGCCACGGGGTGACAATCGAGGCAGTGAAGGGCAGTCAGGTTCATTTGGTGTGAACTAGGAATTTGGGGTCCTTGAGGAACAGTGATCCAAACCTTGAGGCTCCCTCCACTCTTCTGCTGCCAGCGACTCCTCTTGGGATGCCAGGGAGCCCCCAGAACCCTTTCCCGACCGACCAGGGAATCGGACCCTCAACTGGAGCTGCGCAGATGAAAACGGGGCCCATCATGAGTCGCTGCCAGACCCTCGGGGATCCTCTCCTGTGGGGAAGGGTGGGGTGGGACACTTCCTGGCTCAAATCAAGGGTGCGAGGAGACTTTCGAGTTCCAGGAAAGAAGGTGTGTTTTCCACCGAGATGCCACATTGGACAAGGGCCTCACCACACATGTAGGTGAGGAGCTACTGGGTTTTCTCATGTTGCAGCGGGGACCTCTCGAGTTACATCGGGGACCTCTGGGAACCGCCCTGTAGCCTCAGGAAAGGCCAGTCTCCGTGCCAGTGGTCAGGTGCCTCTGGGGATTCCTCCGCAGGCATCCCCGGGTCCTCAGGCCTCGTCTGGTGCTGAGGCGGTAACCTGAGCTTGCCTCGGCCATGCTGACATAGGTCTTGAGTTCCCCTGAAGCCCCCACATATGTCAGGGCTCATCTCGTCAGGAGACTGGGACGTCTGCTTGCCTTCCCAGTTGCAGCAGTGGAGTCAGGCTCCCCGTGAAGTGGACACAGGGATCTGGGTCTTGCCCTGGAGATATCCCCGGGTTGTCACAGTGGCCAGTGGGTCGGGAGTCAACCCTCGGGCAGGCAATCGAGGCAGTGCAGGGCAGTCAGGTCCATCGGGAGTGGACGAGGCATTTGGGGGTTCTGGGGAAGGGTTGCCCGAACCCTGAGACTCCTCCCAACTCTCCTGCTGTCAGCGCCTACTCTTGGGATGGAAAGGTGCGCCGAGATCCTTTTCCCTACGGAGCAGGGAAAGGGCCCCTCATCTGGAGCTGCGCAGGGGAAACAGGGCTCCTCATGCATCGCGGCGGGACCCTCGGGTTTCCTCTCATTTGGGGACGGATGGGGCGGGGCACTTCCTGGATCACAGAAAGAGTTTGAAGGAACCTTTCGAGCTACCAGTGGGAAGAGTTGATTTCCCCTGAGATGCCACAGCGCTAAGGGCCTCACTTGGCCTGCAGGGGAGAAGCTTCTGGTTTTTCTGGAGGTGCAACGGGTACTCTCCAGTTACGACGGGGACCTCAGGGACCCTCCACTGTCGCCTCAGGAAAGGCCCATCTCCGTGCCAGTGGTCAGGTGCCTCTGGGGATTCCTCCGCAGTCGTCGGCGGATCCTCAGGCCTCTTCTGGTGCTGAGGTAGGAGCCTGAGCTTGCCTCGCCTATGCTGACATAGGTATGAAAGTATCCCTGGAGCCCCCTCAGGGGGTCAGACCTCATCTAGCCTGGAGCGGGGAACATCTGCTTGCCACCCCAGCTGCAGCTGCAACGTCAGGCACCCCTTCGAGTGGACACAGGAATATGAGGCTTGCCCTGGAAGTACTCAGGGCTGTTATAGGTGCCAGTGGGTCGGGAGTCAAGCCTCGGGGTGACAATCAAGACAGTGCAGGGCAGTCAGGTTCATCTGGAGTGAACTAGGAATTTGGGGTCCTTGAGAAATGGTGTTCCAATCCCTGAGGCTCCCTCCACTCTCCTGCTGCCAGCGACTCCTCCTGGGATGCCAGGGTGCGCCCGGAACCCTTTCCCGACAGAGCAGGGATAGGGACCCTCATCTGGAGCTGCGCAGATGAAAACGGGGCTCCTCATGAGTCACCGCCGGACCCTCGGG
>SJYF01004508.1:191946-204689 GCA_006410515.1 Procapra przewalskii | reverse complement strand
GTCAGGCCTCGTCTCGTCAGGAGATCGTCGCGTCCGCTTGCCTTCCCAGCTGCAGCAGCGGAGTCAGGCTGCCCGCCATGAGGACACAGGGATCTGGGTCTTGTTGTGGAGGTACCCACCCCCGGGTGGACACAGGTGCCAGCGGGTCGGGAGTCAACCCTCGGGAAGGCAATTGACACACTGCAGGGCAATCAGGTCCATCGGGAGCAGACGAGGCACTTGGGGTAATGGGGAAAGGTGGCTCGAACCTCAAGGCTCTCCCCACTCCCCTGCTCTCAGCTCCTAATCTTGGGATGGAAAGGGACGCCGAGAACCTTTTCCCGATGGAGGAGGGAAAGGGATTCTCATCTGGAGCTGGGCAGGGGAAACAGGGCTTCCCCTGAGTCGCAGTGGGACCCTCGGATTTCCTGTCGGTGGGGGATGGATGGGGCGGGGCACTTCCTGGGTCACAGCACGGGTTTGAAGGAGCCTTTCGAGGTCCCCGTGGGAAGAGTTGATTTCCCTTGACACACCGCAGCGGAAAAGGGCCTCACCTCGCCTGCAGTGGGGAAGCTTCTACTTTTTCTCGAGTTGCGGAGGGTACTCTCGACTTACGATGGGGAACTCAGGGACCCGCCCCTCTGGCCTCAGGAGAGGCCCGTGTCCGCGCTAGTGGTCAGGTGAATCTGGGGACTCCTCCACAGTCTTCCCCGGTCCTCAGGACTCGTCTGGTGCAGAAGCGGTAACCTGAGCTTGCCTCGGCCCTGCTGACATATGTCTTAAGATTCCCTTGGAGCCCCCACATATGTCAGGCCTCGTCTCGTCAGGAGATCGTCGCCTCCGCTTGCCTTCCCAGCTGCAGTCGCGGAGTCAGGCTGCCCGCCATGAGGACACAGGGATCTGGGTCTTGTTGTGGAGGTAACCCACCCCCTCCGGTGGTCACAGGTGCCAGCGGGTCGGGAGTCAACCCTCGGGCAGGCAATCGAGGCAGTGCAGGGCAGGCAGGTCCATCGGTAGCGGACGAGGCACTTGGGGCTTCTGGGGAAGGTTGGTCCGAACCCTGAGGCTCCCCCCAACTCCCCTGCTCTCAGCGCCTACTCTTGGGATGGAAAGGAGCGCCAGGAACCTTTTCCCGATGGAGCAGGGAAAGGGACTCTCATCTGGAGCTGCGCAGGGGAATCAGGGCTTCTCCTGAGTCGCAGCGGGACCCTCAGATTTCCTCTCGGTGGGGAATGGATGGGGCGGGGCACTTCCTCGGTCACAGCACGGGTTTGAAGCAGCCTTTCGAGGTACCCGTAGAAAGAGTTGATTTCCCCTGAGACGCCGCAGCGCATAAGGGCCTCACCTCGCCTGCATGGGAGAAGCTTCTGGTTTTTCTCGAGTTGCGGAGGGTACTCTCGAGTTACGACCGGGATATCAGGGGCCCGCCCCTCTGGCCTCAGGAGAGGCCGGATTCCGCGCCAGTAGTCAGGTGAATTTGGGGACTCCTCCGCAGGCTTCCCCGGGTTCTCAGGCCTCGTCTGGTGCTGAGGTGGTAACCTGAGCTTGCCTCGACCCTGCTGACATACGTCTTGAGATTACCCTGGAGCCTCCACATATGTCAGGCCTCGTCTCGTCAGGAGATCGTCGCCTCCGCTTTCCTTCCCAGCTGCAGCAGCGGAGTCAGGCTGCCCGCCATGAGGACACAGGGATTTGGGTCTTGTTGTGGAGGTACCCCCCCCCCGGGTGGTCACAGGTGCCAGCGGGTCAGGAGTCAACCTTCAGGCAGGCATTCCAGGCAGTGCACGCAGTCAGGTCCATCCGGAGCGGACGAGGCATTTGGGGCTTCTGGGGAAGTGTGGACCGAATCCCGCGGCTCCCCCCAACTCACCTGCACTCAGTCACTAATCTTGAGATGTAAAGGAGCGACGAGAACCTTTTCCCGACGGAGCAGGGAAAGGGACTCTCATCTGGAGCTGCGCAGGGGAAACAGGGCTCCTCCTGAGTCACAGCGGGACCCTCGGATTTCCCCTCGGTGGGGAATGGATTGATGGTGCACTTCCTAGGTCACGGCACGGGTTTGAAGGACCCTCAGGGTTCCTCTCGATTCGGTTCAGGTGCGGCGGGGCAATTCTTGGATCACAGCAAGTGTGTGAAGGAGCATTTCCAGGTCCGAGAGGGAAGGGGTGATTTCCCTCGAGATGCAGCAGCGGACAAAGGCCTCACCACGCCTGCAGGGGAGAAGCTTTTGGGTTTTCTCAAGTTGCTGCAAGGTCATCTCATGTTACAACTGGGACCACAGGGATGCACCCTGTGGGGTCAGCAGAGGCTAGTCTCCGTGCCAGTTGCGAGGCACCCCTGGGGATTCCTCCCCAGTCGTTGCCGGGTCCTCAGGCCTCATCCGGTGCTGAGGCTTCAGCCTGAGCTTGACTCGCCCGTGCTGACATAGGTTTTGTGATTCATCTGGAGCCCCCACAGGGAAGTCAGGCCTCGTCTCGCCTGGAGACGTTCATGGCCTCTTGCCTCCTCAGCTGCAGCAGCAGGCTCAGGCTCACCGTCGAGCGGACACAGGGATCTGAGACTTGCCCTCGAGGTACTCCAGGGCAGTCACACATGCCGGAGTCGGGAGTCGAGCCTCGGGGTTACAGTCGAGGCAGAGCTCAGCAGTAAGGTTCATCTGGAGTGGACCAGGCATTTGGGGGTCTTGGGGTATTGTGGTCCGACCCGTAATGCTCTTCACGACCCTCCTGGTGTGAGTGCCTCCTCTTGGGATGTGAGGGGAGCGCCGGGAACCCTTTCTGGATGGAGCTGGGAAAGGGACACTCATCTGGAGTTGAGAAGGGGAAAACGGGGCTCCTCCTGAGTCACGGTGGGACCCTCCTGGTTCCTCTCAAGTTGGGACTAGTGGGGCGGGGCACTTCTTGAGTCACAGCAAGGGTGTGAAGGAGCCTTTCAAGGTCCAACAGGGAAGGTGTGATTTCTCACGAGACGGCATAGCGGACAGTGGCCTAACCCCACCTGCAGGGGAGAAGCCTCAGGTTTTTCTCCACTTGAATCAGGTTTCATTCGAGTTAAGAAGGGGAACACAGGGACCATCGCCTGTGGCCTCAGGAGAGGCCAGTCACCGTGCCAGCTGGCAGGTGCCTCTGGGGATACCTCCCCAGTCATCGCCAGGACCTCAGGCCTCGTCTGGTGCTGAGGCCGGAGCCTGAGCTTGCCTTGCTGGTGCGGACATAGGTGTTGGGGTTTCCCTGGAGCCCCCACAGGGGAGTCAGGCCTCTTCTCGCATGGAGACGTGCACGGCTGCTTGCCTCCCCAGCTGAAGCAGCTGACTGAGGCTCGCCGTCGAGCGGACACAGTGTTCTGGGGCTTGCCCTCGAGGTACCCAAGGGCTGTCACACGTGCAAATGTGTCGGGAGTCAAGCCTCGGGGTGACAGTCGAAGCAGTGTAGGGCAGTCAGGTTCATCTGGAGTGAACGACGCATTTGGGGGCCCTGGGGAATAGTGGCCCGACCCCTGATGCACCTCCCAACAGTCCTGTTGTGAGCGCCGCCACTTGTGATGCGCGGGGAGCACCAGGAACTCATTCCCCATGGAGCAGGGAAAGGAAACCTCATCTGGAGTTGAGCAGGGGAAAACGGGGCTCCTCCTGAGTACCAGCGGGACCCTCTGGGGTCCTCTCGAGTGGGGACGGTTGTGGCGGGGCACTTCTTGGGTCAGGGCAAGAGTGTGAAGGAGCCTTTCGAGTTTTAAGAGGGTAGGGTTGATTTCCCCTGAGACGCTTCAGCGGACAATGGCCACACTCCGCATGCAGGGGAGAAGCTTCTGGTTTTTCTCGAGTTTTGGAGGGGTCCTCTCAAGTTACGACGGGGACTCCAGGGACCCGCCCCTGTGGTCTCAGGAGAGGCCAGTCTCCGTGCCAGTCTGCGCCACTGGGGATTCCTCCCCAGTCGTCGCCGGGTCCTCAGGCCGCCTCTGGTGCTGAGGCCGGAGGCTGAGCTTGCCTCTCCCATGCTGACCTAGGTCTTCAGGTTCTCCTGGAGCCCCAACAGAGGAGTCAGGCCTCATCTCGCCTGGTGACGTGCCCGGCCGCTTGCCTCCCTAGCTTCAGCAGCAGGCACAGGCTCCCAGTCGAGCAGACACAGTGATCTGGGGATTGCCTGCGAGATACACCAGGGATGTCACATGTGCCTGTGTGTTGGGAGTCTAGCCTCGGCGTGACAATCAAGGCAAGGCAAGGCAGTCAGTTTCATCTAGAGTGGACGAAGCATTTGGGGTCCTGGGGAATGGTGGCCCAGTCCCTGATGATCCTCCCGATCCTCCTGGTGCGAGTGCCTCATTTTGGGATGCGAGGGGAGCACTGGGAACCTTTTCCCAACGGAGCAGGGAAGGGACCCTCATCTGGAGTTGAGCAGGGGAAAACGGGGTTCCTCCTGAGTCGCGGCAGGACCCTCAGGGTTCCTCTCGAGTGGCCACGGGTGAAGTGGGGAATTTCTTGGCTCACAGCAAGGGTGTGAAGGAGCCTTTCGAGGTCCAAGAGGGAAGGGGTGATTTCCCCCGAGACCCCGCATCGGACAAGGGCTTCAACATGCTTGCAGAAGAGAAGCTTCTGGTTTTTCTCGAGTGGCGATGGGGTCCTCTCGAGTTATGAAGGCAATCCCAGGGACCCGCCTCTGTGGGCTCAGGAGAGTCCAGTCTCCGTGCTAGTTGCCTGGCGCCTCTGCGGATTCCTCCCCAGTCATCGAGGGGTCAGCAGGCCTCTTCAGGTGCTGAGGCCAGAGCCTGAGCTTGCCTTGCCTGTGCTGACATAGGTCTTGGGGTTCCCCTTAAGCCCCCACAATGGTGTCAGGCCTCGCTTCACATGGAGATGTGCACAGCAGTTTGCCTCCCCAGCTGCAGCAGCAGGCTCAGGCTCCCTGTCGAGCAGACACAGGCCCTGGGGCTTGCCCTCGGGGTACCCCAGGTATATCAGACTTGCCAGTGTTTTGGGAGTTGAGCCTCGGGTGACAGTCCAGGCAGGGCAGGGCAGTCATGTTCATTTGTAGTGCACGAGGCATTTGGGGGTCCTGGGGAAAGGTGGCCTGAAATATGATGCTCCTCCCGACCCTCCTTGTGCGAGTGCACACTCTATGGATGCAAGGGTAGCATCCAGAACCCTTTCCCGACAAAGTAGGGAAAGGGACCCTCATCTGGAGCTGAGCAGGGGAAAACGGGGCTCCTCCTGTATCGCGGTGAGACCCTCAGGGTTCCTCTCGTGTTGGAACTGGAGGGGCGGGGCACTTCTTGAATCACAGAAAGAGCATGAAGGAAACTTTTGAGGTCCAGAGGGATGGGGTGATTTCCCCCAAGAAGCTGCAGTGGATAGGGCCTCACCCCGCCTGCAGGGGAGAAGCTTCTGGTTTTCCTCGAGTTGTGGTGGGGTCCTCTCATGTTACGACGGGTCCCCTGGGACCCTCCCATGCTGCCTCACGAGAGGCCAGTTTCCGTGCCAGTTGCCAGGCACCTCTGGGGATACCTCCCCATTCGTCGCCGCATCCTCAGGCCTCGTCTGTTGCTGAGACTGGAGCCTGAGCCTGCCTCGACCATGTTAACATAGGTCTTGGGGATCACTGGAGCTCCCACAGGGGAGTCAGGCCTCGTCTCGCCTGGAGATGTGCATGGCTGCTTGCCTTCGCAGCTGCAGCAGCAACTCAGGCTCCCTGTCGAGCAGACACAGGGATCAGGGGTTTTCCCTCGAGGGACCCCAGGGCTGTTATACGTGCCACTGTTTCACGATGCATACCTCCGGGAGACAGTCGAGGCAGGCCAGGGCAGTCAGGTTCGTCTGGTGTGGACAAGGCATTTGGGGTCCTACAGAATGTTGGCCCCACCCCTGATGCTCCTCTCTACCATCCTGGTGCGAGTGCCTCCTCTTGGGATGCGAGGGGAGCGCCAGGAACCCTTTCCTTTCAGAGCAGGGAAAAGGACCCTCATCTGGAGCTGTGCAGGGAAAACGGGGCTCCTCCTGAGTCATGGCGGGATCCGCGGGGTTCCTCTCGAGTGGGAATGGGTTGGGTGTGGAACTTCTTGTGTCACAGCAAGGGTGTGAAGGAGCCTTCCGAGGTCCAAGAGTGAAGGGTTGATTTCCTCCGAGACGCTGCAGTGGACAAGGGCCTCACCCCGTCTGTAGGGGAGAAGCTTCTGGTTTTTCTCGAGTAGAGGTAGGATCATCTCCAGTTATGACGGGGACTCAGGGACCCGCCCCTGTGGCCTCAGGAGAGGCCAGTTCCGTGCCAGTTGCCAAGCGCCTCTGGGGATTCCTCCCCAGTCACTGCCGGGTCCTCAGGCCTCGTCTGTTGCTGAGGATGGAGCCTGAGCTTGCCTCGCACGTGCTGACATAGGTCTTGGGCTTCCCCTGGAGCCCCCAAAGGGGAGTCAGGCCTCGTCTCGCCTGGAGACGTGCACGGCCACTTAGCTTCCGAGCTGCAGAAGGCTCAGGCTCCCCGTCGAGCGGACACAGGGATCTGGGGCTTGCCCTCAAGGTACCCCAGGGCTGTCACAGGTACCAGTGTGTCGGGAGTCGAGCCTCGAGGTGACAGTCGAGGCAGGGCAGGGCAATCAGGTTCATCTGGAGTGGACGAGGCATTTGGGGTTCTTGGGAAATGGTGGCCCGACTCCTGATGCTCCTCCGGACCCTCATGGTGCTAGCGCCTCCTCTTGGGATGCAAGTGTAGCGCCAGCAAAACTTTCCTGAAGGATCAGGGAAAGGGACCCTCATCTGGAGCTGAGCAGGGGAAAACGAGACACCTCCCAAGTTGTGGCGGGACCCTCGGGGTTCCTCTCCAGTGGGGACTGGAGGGGGGGCCACTTCGTTGGTCACAGCAAGGATGTGAAGAAGCCTTTCGAGGCCCAAGAGGGAAGGGGTGATTTTCCCTGAGAAGCTGCAGCAGATAAGGGCCTCCACCCGCCTGCAGGGGAGAAGCTTCTGGTTTTTCTCGAGTTGCAGTGGGGTCCTCTGAGTTACCAAGGGTACCCCTGGGACCCTACCCTGTGGCCTCAGGAGAGGCCAGTCTCCGTGCCAGTTGCCAGGCGCCTCTGGGGATTCTCCCCAGTCGTCGCCGCATCCTCAGTCTTCGTCTGGTGCTGAGGCCAGAGCCAGAGCTTGCCTCGCTCGTGCTTACATAGGTCTTGGGGTTCCCCTGGTGCCCCCACAGGGGAATCAGGTCTCATCTCGCCTGCAGTCGTGCATGGCTGCTTGCCTCCCCAGCTGCAACAGCAGGCTCAAGCTCCCGGTCGAGTGGACACAGGGATCTGGGGCTTGCCCTCGAGGCACCCCAGGTCTGTCACACGTGCCAGTGTGTTGGAAGTCGAGCCTCGGCATGATAGTCGAGGCCGGGCAGGGCAGTCAGGTTCATCTGGAGTGGACGAGGCATTTGGGGGTCCTGGGGAATGGTGGCCCGACCCCTGATGCTCCTCCTGACCCTTCTGGTGGGAGGGCCTCCTCTTGGGATGCGAGGGGAGCACTGGGAACCATTTCCCGACGGATTTGGGAAAGGGACCCTCCTCTGGAGCTGTGCAGTGGAAAACGGAGCTCCTCCTGATCACGGCAGAACCCTCAGTGTTCCTCTCTAGTCGGGACAGGTGGGACGGGGCTTCTGGGGTCACATCAAGGGTCTGAAGAAGCCTTTCGAGGTCCAAATGGAAAGGGGTGATTTTCCCCGAGACACCGCAGCAGACAAGGCCTCGCCACGTCTGCAGGGGAGAAGCTTCTGGTTTTTTCAAGTTGCAGCGGGGTCCTCTCTTCTTACAACGGCGACCCCAGGGACCCGCCCCTGTGGCCTCAGGAGAGGCCAGTCTCCGTGCCACTTGCCAGGCGCCTCTGTGGATTCCTCCCCAGTTTTCGCTGGGTCCTCAGGCATCGTCTGGTGCTGAGGATGGACCCTGATCTTTTTGCGCCCATCCTGATATAGGTCTTGGGGTTCCCCTGGATCCCCCACAGGGGAGTAAGGCCTTGTCTCGCCTGGAGACGTGCATGGCCGCTTGCCTCCCCAGCTGCAGCAGCAGGCTCAGGCTCACCGTCGAGCGGACACAGGGATCTGGGGCTTGCCCTCGAGGTACCCCAGGGTTGTCACACATGCCAGTATGTCTGGAGTCGAGCCTCGGGTTTCCGTTCATGGCAGGGCCAGGCAGTCAGGTTCATCTGGAGTGGACGAGGCATTTGGGGGTCCTGCAAAGTGGTGGTGCTACCCCTAACACTCCTCCCGACCCTCATGGTGCTAGTGCCTCCTCTTGGGATGCGAGGGGAGCCCCGGGAACCTTTTCCCAAAGGAGCAGGGAAAGGGACCCTCTTGTGGAGCTGAGCAGGAGAAAATGGGGCTCCTCGACTGAAGACGTGTGGGGAGGGGCACTTCTTGGGTCACAGCAAGAGTGTGAAGGAGCCTTTCGAGGTCCAATAGGGAAGGGCTGATTTCCACCAAAATGCCGCAACGGACAAGGGCCTAACCCCGCCTGCAGGGGAGAAGCTTCTGGTTTTTCTCGAGTTGCGGGGGGTCCTCTCAAGTTAGACGGGGACCCGAGGGACCCGCCCCTGTGGCCTCAGGAGAGGCCAGTGTCAGTGCCAGTTGCAAGGCGCCTGTGGGGATTTCTCCCCAGACATCTTTGGGTCCTCAGGACTCATCTGGTGCTGAGGTCAGAGCCTGAGCTTGCCTCGCCCATGCTAACTTAGGTCTTGGGGTTACCCTGGAGCACCCACAGGGGTGGCAGGCCTCATCTCGAGTGGAGACGTGCACGACTGCTTGCCTCCCCAGCTGCAGCAGCAGGCTCAGGCTCTTCATGGAGCGGACACAGGGATCTGGGGCTTGCCCTCGATGTACCCCAAGGCCGTTACACTTGCCAGTGTGTCTGGAGTCGAGAATCAGCATGACAGTCGAGGCAGGGCAGGGCAGTCAGATTCATCTGGAGTGGACGAGGCATTTGGGTTTCCTGGGGAATTGTGGCCCAGACCCTGATGCTCCTCCCGACTCTCCTCGTGTAAGCACCTACTTTGGGATGTGAGGGGAGCCCTGGGAACCCTTTCCCGACCTAGCAAGGAAAGGGACCCTAATCTGGAGCTGAGCAGAGGAAAACAAGGCTCCTCCTGAGTCACGGCGGGACAACCATGATTCCTCGCGAGTGGGGATGGGTGTGGAAGGACACTTCGTGGGTTATAGCAATGGTGTGAAGGAGCCTTTCGAGGTTCAAGAGGGAAGGGATGATTTCACCCAAGATGCCGCAGCAGAAAGGGCCTCACCCCGCCTGCAGGGGAGAAGGTTTTGATTTTCTCGATTTGCGGTGGGGTCCTCTCCAGTTATGACAGGGTCCTCTTGAGTTAAGACGGGGACCCCAGGGTCCCGCCCATGTGGCCTCAGGAGAGGCCAGTCTCCTTGCCAGCTGCCAGGCGCCTCTGGAGATACCTCCCCAGTCGTCGACGGGTCCTCAGTCCTTGTCGGGTGCTGAGGCCAGAGCCTACGCTTGCCTCGCCCGTGCTGACATATGTCTTGGGGTGCCCCTGGAGCCCCCACAGCAGTCAGGCCTCATCTACCCTGGAGACGTGCACGGCCGCTTGCCTCCCCGGCTGAAGCAGCAGGCTTAGGCTCCCCATCGAGCGGACACAGGGATCTGGGGCTCGCCCTCGAGGTACCCCGGGGCTGTCACACGTGCCAGTGTGTCAGCAGTCAAGCCTCGGGGTGACAGTCGAGGCAGGGCAGGGCAGTCAGGTTCATCTTGAGTGGACGAAGCATTTGGGGGACCTGGGGAATGGTGGCCCGACCCCTGATGCTCCTCTCGACTCTCTTGGTGCGAGCACTTCCTCTTGGGATGCGAGGGGAGTGCCGAGAACCCTTTCCCAACGGAGCAGGGAAAGGGACCCACAGCTGGAGCTGAGCAGGGGAAAAAGGGGCTGCTCCTGAGTCGTGGCGGGACACTCGAGGTTCCTATCGAGTGGGGATAGGTGGAGCAGGCACTTCTTGGGTCACAGCAAAAGTGTGAAGGTGACTTTCGAGGTCCAAGAGGGAAGGGATGATTTCCCCCGAGACGCCGCAGCGGACTTGCACCTCACACTGCCTGCAAGGGAGAAGCTTCTGGTGTTTCTCGAGTTGCATTGGGTTCCTCTCGAGTTACAACAGAGACCTCAGGGACCCGACCCTGTGGCCTCCGGAGAGGACAATCTTCTTGCCAGTTGCCATGCGCCACTAGGGATTTTTCCCCAGCCATCACTGGGTCCTCAGTCCTCATCTGGTGCTGAAGCCGGAGCCTGAGCTTGCCTCGCCCGTGCTGACATAGGTCTTGGGGTTCCCCTGGAGCCCCCACAGGGGAGTCAGGCCTTGTCTCGCCTGGAGATGTACACGGCCGCTTGCCTCCCAAGCTGCTGCAGCAGGCTCAGGATCGCCATCGAGCGGACACAGAGATCTGTGGCTTGCAATCGAGGTACCCCAGGGCTGTCAAACGTGCCAGTGTTTCGGAGGTCGAGCCTCTCGGTGACAGTCGAGGCAGGGCAGGGCTGTCAGGTTCATCTGAGGTGGACGAGGCATTTGGGGGTATTGGAGAATGGTGGCCCCACTCCTGTTGCTCCTCCCGACACTCCTGGTACAAGCACCTCCTCTTTGGATGCGAGGGTAGCGCCGGGAACCCTTTCCCGATGGAGGAGGAAAAGGGACATTCATCTGTAGCTGAGCAGGGGAAAACGGGTCTCCTCCTGAGTCATGGTGGGACCCTCGGGGTTCCTCTCAAGGGGGGACGTGTGGGGTGTGGCACTTCTTGGATCACACACAGCAAGGGTGTGAAAAGTCTGGGGCTTGCCCTCGAGGTACCCCAGGGCTGTCACACGTGCCAGTGTTTCAGAGGTCAAGCCTCGGGGGGACAGTCTAGGCAGGACAGTGCAGTCAGGTTAATCTGGGGTTGACGAGGCACTTAGGGGTCTTGCTGAATGTTGGCCCGACCCCGCATGCTCCTCCCGACCCTCTGATGCCAGCACCTCCTCTAGGGATGTGAGGGGAGTGCCGGGAACCCTTTCCCAAAGGAGCAGGGAAAGGAACCTCATCTGGAGCTGAGCAGGGGAAAACGGGGCTTCTCCTGAGTCACGGCTAGACCCTCGGGGTTCCTCTCGAGTGGGACGGTTGGGGCGGGGCACTTCTTGGGTCCCAGCAAGGGTATGAAGAAGCCTTTCGAGGTCCAAGAGGGAAGGGGTGATTTCCCCAGTGACGCCGCAGCAGACAAGGGCCTCACCCTGCCTGCAGGGGAGAACCTTCTGGATTTTCTCTAGTTGTGGCTGGGACCTCTCGAGTTAAGACGGAGACCCAGGGACCCGCCTCTGTGGCCTCAGGAGAGGCCAGTCTCCGTGCCAGTTGTCACGCACCTCTGGGGATGCCTCCTCAGTCGTCGCCAGGTCCTCAGGCCTTGTCTGGTGCTGAGGCCGGAGGCTTGGCTTGCCTCGCGTGTGCTGACATAGGTCTTGAGGTTCTTCTAGAGCCCACACAGGTGAGTCAGGCCTCGTCTCACCTGGAGACGCCCACGGCAGCTTGCCTCCCCAGCTGCAGCTGCAGGCTCAGGCTCCCCGTGGAGCGGACACAGGGATCTGGGGCTTGCCCTCGAGGTACCCCAGGGCTGTGACACTTTCCAGTGTGTCAGGAGTCAAGCCTCGGGGTGAGAGTCGAGGCAGAGCAGTGCAGTCATGTTCATGTGAAGTGGACCAGGCATTTGCAGGTTCTGGGGAATGGTGGCCCAACCCCTGATGCTCCTTCCGATCCTCCTGGTGAGATCACCTCCTCTTGGGATGCGGGGAGCACCGGGAACCCTTCCCCGACAGAGCAGGCAAAGGGACCCTCATCTGGAGCTGAGAAGAAAACAGAGCTCCTCCTGAGTCGCAGCGGGACACTCAGGGTTCATCTCGAGTTGGGACGGTGGGGTGGGGCACTTCTTGGGTCACAGTAAGGGTGTGAAGTAGACTTTCAAGGTCCAAGAGGGAGAAGGTGATTTCCCCCGAGACGCCGCAGTGGACAAGGGCCTCACCCAGCCTGCAGGGGAGAAGATTCTGGTTTTTCTCCAGTGGCTGCGGGGTCCTCTCGAGTTATGACAGGGACCCCACGGACGCGCCCCTGTGGCCTCAGGAGAGGCCAGTCTGCATGCCAGTTACCAGGCGTGTCTGGGGATTCCTCCACAGTCATCGCCGTGTCATCAGGGCTCATCTGGGGCTGAGGCTGGAGCCTGAACTTGCCTCATCCGTGCTGACATAAGTCTTGGGTTTCCCCTGGGACCCACATAGTGGAGTCAGGCCTCGTCTCATTTGGAGACGTGCATGGCCGCTTGCCACCCCAGCTGCAGCAGCAGGCTCAGGCTCCCCATCGAGCAGACACAGGGATGTGGGGCTTGCCCTCGAGGTACCCCAGGGCTGTCACACGTGCCAGTGTGTCGGGAGTGGAGCCTCAGGTGACAGACGAGGCAGGGCAGGGCAGTCAGGTTCATCTGGGGTGGACGAGGCAATTGGGAGTCTTAAGTGATGGTGGCCGGATCCCTGATGCACCTCCTGACCCTCCTGCAGGGAGCGCCTCCTCTTGGGATGTGAGGGGAGCGCTGGGAACCCTTTCCCGACGGAGCAGCGAAAAGGACCCTCATCTGGAGAAGAGCAGGGGAAAACGGGGCTCCTCCAGAGTGGTGACGGGACCATTGTGTTTCCTCTTGAGTGGGGACGGGTTGGGTGGGGCACTTTTGGGGTCACAGCAAGGGTATGAATGAGCCTTTCTAGGTGCAAGAGGGAAGGGGGGATGTCCCCC
>SJYF01004508.1:167861-178840 GCA_006410515.1 Procapra przewalskii | reverse complement strand
GCTGAGCAGGGCAAAACGAGGCTCCTCCTGTGTCATGTCAGGCCCCTCGGGGTTCCTATTGTGTGGACGGTAGGGGCGGGGCACTTCTTGTGTCACAGCAAGGGTGTGAAGGAGCCTTTCGAGGTCCTAGAGGGAAGGGGTGAGTTCTCCCAAGACGCCACAGCGGACAAGGGCCTCACCCAGACTGCAAGGGAGAATCTTCGGGTTTTTCTCTAGTCGCTGCTGGGTCCTCTCGAGTTACGACGGGGATGACAGGGACCCGCCCCTGTGGCCTCAGGAGAGGCCAGTCTCCATGCCAGTTGCCAGGCGCCTCTGGGGATTCCTCCACAGTCGTCACCGGGTCCTCAGGCCTCATCTGGTACTGAGGCCAGAGCCTGAGCTTGCCTCGTCAGAGCTGACGTAGTTCTTGGGGTTCCCCTGGAGCCCCCACAGGGGGGTCAGGCCTCGTATCACCTGGATACGAGCAAGTCCCCTTGCCTCCCCAGCTGCAGCACCAGGCTCAGGCTCCACATCAAGGGGAGTCAGGGATCTGGGGCTTGCCCTCGAGGGACCCCAGGTCTGTCACACATGCCGGTGTGTTGGGAGTCGAGCCTCGGAGTGACAGTCGAGGCAGGGCAGGGCAGGGCAGTCAGGTTCATCTCTAAAGGACAAGGCTTTTGGGTTTCATGGAAAATGGTGGCCCAACCCCTGATGCTCGTCCCGAAAGTCCTGGTGTGAACGCCTCCACTTGGGATGCGAGGGGAGTGCCAGGAACACTTTCCCGAAGGAGCAGGGATAGGGACCCTCATCTGGAGCTGAGCAGGGGAAAACGGGGCTCCTCCTGAGTTGCAGCAGGACCCTCGGGGTTCCTCTCGAGTGGGGACAGGTGGGGCGGGGCACTTCATGGGTCACAGCAAGGGTGTGAAGGAGCCTTTCGAGGTTGAAGAGGGAAGGGGTTATTTCCCCCGAGACACGACAGCGGACAAGGGCCTCACCCCGTCTGCAGGGAAGAAGCTTCTGTTTTTTCTTGAGTTGCGGCGGTGTCCTCTTGAGTATCGATGGGGACCCCAGGGACCCGCCCCTGTGTCCTCAGTAGAGGCCAGTCTCCGTGCCAGTTGCCAGCAGCCTCTGGTAGTTCTCCCCCAGTTGGTGCCAGGTCCTCAGGCCACGGCTGGTGCTGATGCCACAGCCTCATCTTGCCTCGGCCCTGCTAACATATGTCTTAGGGTTCCCCTGGAGCCACCACAGAAGAGTCAGTCCTCGTCTCGCCTGCAGACGTGCACGGCCGCTAGCCTCCCCAGCTGCAGTGGCAGGGTCAGGCTCCCTGTCGAGCAGACACTGGGATCTGGGTCTGGCCCTCGAGGTACCCCAGGGCTGTCACAAGTGCCAGTTTGTCAGGAGTCGAGCCTCAGGGTGACAGTCGAGGCAGTGCAGAGCAGTCAGGTTCATCTAGAGTGGAGATGCATTTGGGGTCTTGGGGAATGGTGGCCCGACCCCTGATGCCCTCCCCCCTCTCCGCATGTGAGCGCTTCCTCTTGGGATGCGAGGAGAGCGCCGGGAACTCTTTCCTGACAAATAAGGGAAAGGGACCCTCATCTCGAGCTGAGCAGGGGAAATTGAAGTTACTCTTGAGTCACGGCAGGAACCTCACACTTCCTCTCGTGTGGGGACTGGTGAGGCGTGGCAATTCTTGGGTCACAGCAGTGGTGTGAAGGAGCCTTTCCAGGTCCAAGAGGGAAGAGGTGGTTTCCCTGAGACGCCGCAGTGGACAAGGGCCTCACCCCGCCTGCAGGGGAGAAGCTTCTGGTTTTTCTCCAATTGCTGCGGGGTCCTCTCGAGTTACGACAGGTACCTCAGCGACCTGCCCCTGTGGCCTCAGGAGAGGCCAGTGTCTGTACCAGTTGCCAGGTGCCTCTCGGGATTCCTCGCCATTCGTCGCAGGGTCCTCAGGCCTCGTCTGGTGCTGAGGCCGGAGTCTGCACTTGCCTTGCCCTTGCTGACATAGGTCTTGGGTTCCCCTGGAGCCTCCACATGGGAGTCAGGCCTCGTCTCACCTGGAGACGTGCATGGCCGCTTGCCTCCCCCTCTGCAGCCGCAGGTTCAGGCTCCCGTCGAGCAGACATAAAGATCTGGGGCTTGCCTCGAGGTACCCCAGGGCTGTCACACATGCCAATGTGTCTGGAGTCTAGCCTTGGGGTGACAGTCAAGGCAGTGCAGGGCAGTCAGGTTCATCTAGAGTGGACGAGGCATTTGAGGGTCTTGGGGAATGGTGGCCTGACCCCTAATACTCCTTCCTATTCTCCTGGAGCGAGCACCTCCTCTTGGAATGTGAGGGGAGCACCGGGAAACCTTTCCCGACGGAGCAGGGAAAGGGACCCTCATCTGGAGCTGACCAAGGAAAACGTGGCTCCTCTTGAGTCATGGCGGGACCCTCGCAGTTCTTCTCTAGTGGGATCGGAAGGTGCTTGTCACTTCTTGGGTCACAGCAAGGGTGTGAAGGAGCCTTTCGAGGTTTAAGAGGGAAGGGGTGATTTCCCTCGAGATGCCGCAGCGGAGAATGGCCTCACCCTGCCTTCAGGGGAGGAGCTCCTGCTTTTTCTTGAGTTGTGGCAGGGTCCTCTCGAGTTACAATGGGGACATTAGGGACCCACCCCTGTGGCCTTAGGAGAGGCCAGTCTCTGAGGGAGTTGCCACGGGCCTCTGCAGATTCCTTCGCAGTCGTCCCAGGGTCCTCAGTCCTCATCTGGAGCTGAGGCCGGAGCCTGAGCTTCCCTCGCCCATGGTGACATGGATCTTGGGGTCACCCGGGAGCCTCCACAGAGGAGTCAGGTATTGTCTCGTGCAGAGTCGTGCATGGCCACTCTCCTCCCGAGCTGCAGGAGCAGTGTCAGTCTCCCCATCGAGCGGACACAGGGATCTGTGGCTTGCCGTCGAGGTGCCACAGGGCTGTCACACCTGCCAGTGTGGCATGAGTCAATCCTCGGGGTGACAGTCGAGGCAGTGCAGGGCAATAAATTTTATCTGGAGTGGACTGAGGCATTTGGGGGTCTTGGGGAATGCCTGAACAACCCCTGGAGGTCCTCCCGACTCTCCTCTGCCAAGCGCCTTTTCTTGGAAGGCGAAAGGACTGCCGTGAATCCTGTCCCGACCGAGCAGGGAATGCGACTCTGATCTGGAGCTGAACAGGGTAAAACGGGGCTCCTCTTGAGTTGCAGCAGGACCCTCAGTGTTCCTTTCAAGTGGGTACGGGGGGTCAGGGAAATTCTTGGGTCACAGCAAGGGCAGGAAGGAGCCTTTTGAGGTCCAAGAGGGAAGGGGTGATTTCCTCCGATACGCCGCAGTGGACAAGGGCCTCACACCACCTGAGGGGAGAAGCTCGTGGATTTTCTCGAGTTGCGGCGGGTATTCTCGTGTTACGACGAGGACCCCAGGGCCCCGCCCTTTTGGCCTAAGGAGAGGCCAGTCTCCTTGCAAGTTGAGAGTGTCCTCTGGGGATTCCTGCCCAGTAGGCTCCCGGTCCTCAATCCTCTTCTGGAGCTGAGGCCGGAGCCTTAGTTTTCCTCGCCCATGCTGACATGGCTCTTGGGGCTCCCATGGGGGCTCCACAGGGATTTCAGGCCTTGTCTTGAGTTGACATGTGCACAGCTGCTTTCTTCCCATGCTGAAGTATCAGTGTCATGCTCCCGATCGAGCAGACACATGGAACTGTGGACTGCCCTCGAGGTGCCACAAGGATGTCACACAGGTCAGCATGGCATGAATTAATCCTCGGGATGACATCGAGGCTGTGCAGGGAAATTAAATTCATCTGGAGTGGACTGAGGCATTTGGCGGTCTTGGGGAATGGTGACACCAACCCTGGAGTTCCTCCCGACTCTCCTGGGGTGAGCGCCACCTCTTGGGATGCAAGGGGAGTGCCGGTAATCCTTTGCCGAAGGAGCATGTGATGGGAGCCTCTTCTGGAGCTGAGCAGGGGAAAACGGGGCTCCTCTTGAGTCGTGGCAGGACCCTTGGTGTTTCTCTCAAGTGGAGACGAGTGCTTCGGGGAACTCCATAGGTTGCAGCACGGGTGTGAATGCGCCTTTCAAGGTCCAAGAGGTAAGGGGTGATTTCCCCCGAGATGCCGCCGCAGACAAAAGCCTCACCACCTCTGCAGGAGAGAAGCTCCTGTTTTTGTTGGGACCTAACAAACGCCATGATAGGCTTAAGGGACTAAGATAGGCCTTATGGGAAAAGCTGAGTCATTACCCAATGAGGTCATCCCTGCAGATACCAGGACTTGTCCAATCAGCATACTCCCCATAACCTGGTTTGAGTTTATCAGGACGTAAAAGACATCCCCCTACAGCCAATAAAGATTAACCAATTAGTAAATACAAGGAAACCCCTGCAGCCAATAAAGATTAGCCATTCAGCCCTTGCCAATTCCCTGTAAACCTATAAATACTGCTGTAAATGTGGGCTCGGGGCTCTTGCTCCAGTCCACTTCGTTGGATGTGGCAGGAGAGCCCTAGCTCGAGCTGGAAATAAAACCCCTTCATGCTTTTGCATTACCGTGGTTGACTTGTTCATTTGGTCAAATTGGAGACTAGGACTCGGAGCATAACAGTTTTCACATGATTTGCTGTGTGATCCTCTCGAGTTACAACAGGGACCCCATTGACTACCTCTGTGGTCTCAGGAGAGTCCAGTCTCCATGCGA
The DNA here is from genome assembly GCA_006410515.1 of Procapra przewalskii. NCBI lineage: Eukaryota > Metazoa > Chordata > Mammalia > Artiodactyla > Bovidae > Procapra > Procapra przewalskii. Next base: position 174,159 of record SJYF01004508.1, on the reverse strand, counting down.
GTTGAAACGGGCCTATGGGGATTCCTCCCCAGCTGGCGCTGGGTCCTCAGTACTCGTTTGGAGCTGAGGCCAGAGCCTGAGCTTTCCTCGCCAGTGCTAACATGGCCTTGGAGTATCCCTGGAGCCTCCAAAGGGGAGTGAGGCCTCGTCTTGCTTTGAGTCGTGCCCGGCCACTTTCCTCCCAAGCTGCAGCAGCAGTGCCAGGCTTCCTGTCGAGCGGACACCGGGATCTGTGGCTTTCCCTCAAGGTGCCACAGGGCTGTCACACATTTCAGCTTGGTGTGAGTCGATCCTCCGGGTGACAGTCGAGGCAGTGGAGGGCAATAAGCTGCCTCTTGGGAGTACTGAGGTATTTGGGGGACTTGAATAAAGGTGGCACGACACCAGGAGTTCCTCCCGACTCTCCTGGGGCGAGCACATCATCGGGAGGTGAACGGAGGGCCTGGAATCCTTTCCCGATGGAGCAGGGAAAAGGACCCTCATCTGGAGCTGAGCAGGGGAAAACGGGGCTCCTCTTGAGTCACAGCATGACCCTTGGTGTTCCTCTCGACTGGGGAAGGGTGGGTCAGAGAACTTCGTGGGACACAGCAGGGGAGTGAAGGAGCCTTTCGAGGTCCAAGAGGGAAGGGGTGATTTCCCCAGAGACGTCGCAGCAGACAAGGGCATCACCCCGCCTGCAGGTGAGAAGTTCCTGATTTTTCTCGAGTTGGGGCTGGGTCCTCTCAAGTTATGATGGGTCCCCATGGACCCGCCCCTGTGGCCTCAGGAGAGGCCAGTCTCCTTGCCAGTTGCCAGGCGCCTCTGGGGATGCCTCCCCAGTTGGCACCGGGTCCTCAGTCCTCATCTGGAGTTGAAGCCGGAGCCTGAGCTTTCCTTGCCGGTGCTGAATGGTTCTTGGGATTCCCCTCATGCCTCCACAGGGGAGTCAGGCTTCGTCTCGCGTGGAGTCTTGGAAGGCCACTTTGCTCCCAAGCTGCAACAGCACTGTCAGGCTCACTGTCGAATGGACACAGGGATCTGTGGCTTTTCCTCAAGGTGCCACGGAGCTGTCACACATGCCAGCGTGGCATGAATCGATCCTCGGGGTAACAGTCGAGGCAGTGCAGGGCAATCAGTTTCATCTGGAGTGGACTGAGGCATTTGAGGGACTTGGGGAATGGTGGCATGACCCCTGGAGTTCCTCCCGACTCTCTTGGGGTGAGCGCCTCATCATGGGAGATGAGGGGAAGGCCGGGAATCCTTTCCAGACAGAGCAGAGAAAGGGACCCTCATCTGGAGCTGAGCTGGGGAAAACGGGGCTCTTCTTGATTCGGGGTGGGACCCTCGGTATTCCCCTTGAGTGGGGACTAGTGGGTCGGGGAACTTCCTGGGTCGCAGCAAGGGTGTGAAGGAGCCTTTTGAGGTCCAAGAGGGAAGGGGTGATTTTCCCCAAGACGCTGCAGCAGACAAGGGCCTCACCCTGCCTGCAGGAGAGTAGTTCCTGTTTTTTCTCATGTTGCGGCGGGGTGCTCTCGAGTTGTGACGGGGAGCCCAGGGACCCGCCCCTGTGGCCTCAGCAGAGGCCAGTCTCCGTGAGTTCGAGGGCCCTCCAGGGATTCCTCCCCAGTCGGAGTCAGGTCCTCAGTCCTCATCTGGTGTTGAGTCCAGAGCCTGAGCTTTCCTCGCCCATGCTGACATGGTTCTTGGGGTTCCCCCTTAGCCTCCACAAGGGAGTCAGGCCTCGTTTCTCATGGAGACTTGAAAGGCATCTTTGCTCCCAAGCTGCCACAGCAGGGTCAGGCTCCCTGTCAAGTGGACACAGGCATCTGTGGCTTGTCCTTGAGGTGCCACAGGGCTGTCACACGTGCCAGCGTGGTGTGTGTCAATCCTCAGGGTGACAGTCGAGGCAGTGCAGGGCAATCAGATTGATCTGGAGTGGACTGAACCATTTGGGGGTATTGGGGAATGGTGGCACAACCCCTGGATTTCTTCCCGACTCTCGTGAGGTGAGCGCCTCTTCTTTGGAGGAGCAGTTTCCGCCCGAGCTGCAACAGTACTTTCAGGCTCCCTGTCGTGCGGACACAGGGATCTGTGGCTTGCCCTCGAGGTGCCACAGGGCAATCATAGGTGGCAGCATGGAGTGAGTCGATCCTCGGGGTGACAGTTGAGGCAGTGCAGGCAATCAGGTTCATCTGGAGTGGACTGAGGCATTTGGGGTTCTTGGGGAATGGTGACACTACCCCTGGAGTTCCTCGCAACTCTCCTGGGACGAGCGCCTCCTCTTGGGATGCGAGGGGAGCACGAGGAATCCTTTCTCGAGGGAGCAGGGGAAAGCACCCTCATCTAAACCAGAGAAGGGGAAAACGGGGCTTCTCTTGAGTCGCGGCTGGACGCTTGGTGTTCATCTCAAGTGGGGACGGGTGGGTCAGAGAACTTCATGGATCATAGCAAGGTTGTGAGGGAGATTTTCGAGATCCAAGAGGGAAGTGGTTATTTCCCCCGGGAAGCCGAGCAAACTCGGGACTGACCCCGCCTGCAGTATAAAGTTCTTGGTTTTTCTCCAGTTGGGGCGGGGTACTCTCGAGACTCTCGAGTTACGACTAGGACCCAAAAGACCCGCCCCTGTGGCCTCAGGAAAGGCCAGTCTCAGTGTGAGTTGTTAGGGGCCTCTGGGGATTCCTCCCCAGTCAGCTCCGGGTCCTCAGTCCTCGTCTTGAGCTGAGGCCAAAACCTGAGGTTTCGTCGCCCATGGTGACATGTGTCTTGGTTTTCCACGGTTGCCTCTACAGGGGATTCAGGCCTCGTCCTGCATGGAGACATGCACGGGGGCTCTCCTCCTGAGCTGCAACAGCAGTGTCAGGCTACCCGTCGAGAGGACACAGGGATCTGTGCCTTGCCCTCGAGGTGCCACAAGGCTGTCACACTTGCCAGTGTGGCGTGACTCAATCCTCGGGGTGATAGTCGAGGCACTTCAGGACAATCATGTTCATCTGGAGTGGACAGAGGTATTTGGGGGTCTTGGAGAATAGGGGCACGACCCCTGGAGTTCCTGCCGAATTTACTGGGGCCAGCGCCTCCTCTTGTGAGGTGAGGGGATCGCCGGAAATCGTTTCCAGATGGAGCAGGGAAAGGCACCCTCATCTGAAGCTGAGCAGGGGAAAACGGGGCAGCTCTTCAGTCATGGCAGGACCCTCGGGTGCTCCTCTCGAGTGGGGATGGGTGGGTCGGGGAACTTCTTGGGTCACAGCAAGGGTGTGAAGGAGGCTTTCGAGGTCCAAGAGGGAAGGGGTGATTTCTTCTGAGACACTGCAGCAGACAAGGGCCTCACCCCGCCTGCAGGGGAGAAGCTCCTGATTTTTCTCGAGTTGCAGAGGGGTCCTCTCGAGTTACGACGGGGACCCCAGGGACCCGCCCCTTTGGCCTCAAGAGAGGCCAGTCTCCATGCGAGTTGTGAGGGGCCTCTGGGGATTCCTCCCCAGTTGGTGCTTGGTCCTCAGTCCTCATCCGTAGTTGAGGCAGGAGCCAGAGATTTCCTCGCTCGTGCTAACATGGGTCTTGGGGTACCCCTGTACCCTCCACAGGAGAGGCAGTCCTCATCTCGCGTGGAGACGTGCACATCTGCGTTCCTCCTGAGCTGCAGCAGCAGAGTCAGGCTTCACGGCGAGTGGACATAGGGATCTGTGGCTTGCCCTTGAGGTGCCACAGGGCTGTCACTCGAACAACATGGCGTGAGTCGATACGCGAGTTGACAGTCGAGGCAGTGAAGGGCAACCAGGTTCATCTGGAGAGGACTGAGGCATTTTGGGGTCTTGGGGAATGGTTGCACGACCCCTGGAGTTCCTCTCATCTCCCCTGGGGCAAGCGCCTCATCTTGGGATTCGAGGGCAGCACCGGGAATCCTTTCCCGACATAGCAGGGAAAGGGACCCTCAACTGGAGCTGAGCAGGGGACAATGGGGCTCCACTTGAGTCGCTGTGTGTCCCTCCATGTTCCTCTAGAGTGGGGATGGGTGGGTTGGGGAACTTCATGGGTCGCAGCAAGAGTGTGAAGGAGCCTTTCAAGGTCCAAGTAGAAAAGGGTGATTTCCCCTGAGATGTCGCAGCCAAAAGGGGCCTCACCCCACCTGCAGGGGAGAAGCTCCTGATTTTTCTCGAGTTTCGGAGGGGTCCTCTCAAGTTACGACGGGGACCCCAGGGACCCGCCCCTGTGGCCTCAAGAGAGGCCAGTCTCTGTGCGAGTTGTGAGGGGCCTCTGGGGATTCCTCCCCAATCGGTGCCTGGAACTCAGTCTAGTCTGTAGCTGAGGCCGGTGCCTGAGCTTTCCTCGCCCATGCTGACATGGGTCTTGGGGTTCTTCTGGAGCCTCCACAGGGGATTCAGGCCTCATCTCACATGGAGACATGCACGGCCGCCCTCCTCCCAAGCTGCAGCAGCAGTGTCAGGCTCTACGTCGAGCAGACACAGGGATCTGTGTCTTGCCCTGGAGGTGCCACAAGGCTGTCATTCCTGCCAGGGTTGCATGAGTCAATCCTCGGGGTGACAGCCGAGGCAGTGCAGAGCAATCAGGTTCATCTGGAGTGGACTGAGGCATTTAAGGGTCTTGGGGAATGATGGCATGACCACTGGAGTTCCTCCCGACTCTCCTGGGGCAAACACCTCCTCTTGGAAGGCGAGGGGAGCGCCGGGAATCTTTGCCCGACGGAGCAGGGAAAGGCACCCTCATCTGGAGTTGAGCAGGGAAAATGGGCCTCCTTTTCAGTCACGGCGGGACCCTCGGTGTTCCTCTTGAGTGGGGACGGATGGGTCGGGGAACTTCATGGGTCACAGCAAGCATGTGAAGGAGCCTTTCAAGGTCCAAGAGGGAGGGGGTGATTTCCCCTGAGATGTGGCAGTGGACAAGGGCCTCATTCTGCTTGCAGGATAGAAGCTCCTGGGTTTTCTCGGATTGCACCGGGGTCCTCTCAAGTACCATGGGTACCCCTGGTACCCGCCCCTGTGGCCTCAGCAGAGGCCAGTCTCCGTGCAAGTTGCTGGGGGCCTCTGTGGATTGCTCCCCAGTTGGTGCTGTGGCCTTAGTCCTCATCTGGAGCTGAGGCCAATGCCTGAGCTTTCCTCGCTTGTGCTGACATGGGTCTAGGGGTTCCCCTGGAGCCTCCACAGGGGAGTCAGGCCTTGTCTCACGTGGTGACATGCATGGCTGCCTTTCTTCCGAGCTGAAGCAGCAGTGTCAGGCTCCCCATCAAGCGGACACAGGGAACTGTGGCTTGCCCTCGAGGTGCCACAAGGCTGTCACACGTGCCAGCGTGGATTGAGTCGATCCTCAGGTTGACAGTCGAGACAGTTAAGGGCAATCAGGTTCATCTGGAGTGGACTGAGTCATTTGGGGCTCTTGGGGAATAGTGGCACGGCGTCTGGAGTTCTTCCCAACTCTCCTGGGGCGAGCGCCTCCTCTTGGGGTGTGAGGGGGGCGCCAGGAATCCTGTCCAGACAGAGCAGAGAAAGGGACCCTCATCTGGAGCTGAGCTGGGGAAAACGATGCTCCTCTTGAGTCTAGGTGGGACCCTCGATGTTCCACTCGAATGGGGAAGGGTGTGTCAGGAAACTTAGTGGGTCACAGCAAGGGTGTGAAGGAGACTTTCGAGGTCCCAGAGGGAAGGGGTGATTTTCCCCCAGTAGCTGCAGCAGACAAGGGCCTCACCCCGCCTGCAGGGGAGAAGCTCCTGGTTTTCCTCGAGCTGCAGCGGGGTCCTCTCGAGTTATGATGGGCACTCCAGGGACACGCCCCTGTGGCCCCAGGTTAGGCCAGTCTCCATGTGAGTTGCGAGGGTCCTCTGGGAATTCCTCCCCACTTGGCGCCAGTCCTCAGTCCTCATCTCGAGCTGAGGCCAGAGCCTGAGCTTTCCTCACCCGTGCTTACATGGGTCTTGGGGTTCCCCTGCAGATTCCACAGGAAAACCAGGCCTCGTATCATGAGGATACGTGAATGGATGCTTTCCTCCAGAGCTGCAACAGCAGTGTCAGGATCCCTGTTGAGCGGACACATGGATCTGTGGCTTGCACTTGAGGTGCCACAGGGCTTTCACACGTGCTAGCTTGAACTGAGTCAATCCTCGGGGTGACAGTCGAGGCAGTGCAGCATTCAGGTTTATCCGGAGTTGACTGAGGCATTTAGGGGTCTTGGGGAAAGGTGGCATGACCCCTGGAGTTCCTCCCCACACACCTGGGGCGAGCACCTCCTCTTGGGATGCAAGGGGAGTGCCACGAATCCTTTCCAGACAGAACAGGGAAAGGGACGCTCATCTGGAGCTGAGCAGGGGAAA
>SJYF01004508.1:106623-118445 GCA_006410515.1 Procapra przewalskii | reverse complement strand
CTCAACTATTACATGTTGCTGGTAAAATAATTTTCTTTTGATCTAGTTTTTACTCTTTTTCAGAAATAATAAAAACTTAATCACAAAAGTGTTAAGTAATCATATATTCCTGAACAGATTTGTTGATCAAAGTTACAGAACAAGTAAAATTCAACCTAAAAGTAAGCAGATTTATTCCTAAGACTGTAAATTAATAAGTTTAGAATTGTTAATATGATAATTTTGTGTGTATGTTGAGGTGGGGGGGAGCAAGGAGATTTGTACAGTATATAAGAAGAAAACTAAAACATGACCATTATTTTGTCTTATTAGCCCAAAGATACATTCACATTTCCTTTTAACTTTTAAATTAACTATATAGTTAGGAAAGCTGAAATGGTTAAGCTATTGTTTTATTTAAGAATATCACAAATATGTGAACATAAAGCTATTTTTCTTTTAAATTGCTTTAAAATTTTTACTTCTACTCCTTTATCCCACTTTCCTCTCTCCTGGTTGTTAGAAATGCCCCTTGTTTGATAGGTTTTACAATAAACATAGGCTCACAAGCCATTTTTCTTAGTTTTTGATGTCTTCAAACTGAGCACAGAATCAAAAGAATTCAGTTATAAATGACATTCCATTGCTTTCTTACTTTGGGTTTTTCCAAAAGGCAAGGATCTAAGTTAAATAGTTTATTTAGCATGTGGTCTCATGAAATACTAGGGGGCTGGGAAGAGAATGAGACAGAGAAGAGAAAGTAGCCAGTAAGGAAGTATTAATAATCAGATCTGTAGATTATGATCTGGGATATAGTACATGAGATACTTCAGAGTGGTTCTATATGCCAAATTAAAGGTAGGAATTTTTTTTCCCAGCCACAATTTGTTGAGGACTATTCCACTGACGTTTAGACACCCCTGGCCTCCTGGGGTGGGGGCTGGGAGGAAGCCCCCAGGTAGAGAGTCATGTGTGATATTAAGGATATGCACTGGAAATGTCTGTATAAACTCTTAAATTTTTATTGTTCCAAATTTAAGATTGTTCCTAATACATCATTTCACAAGTCCAGCTACTTTTGTATTTTAATATATCCTTATCTTTGGGTTTTCTCTGAGTTTGTGGGTTGGGCAAAAGTAAAACCAATATCTTTCACAGTCTCCGCCTTGATATTTGCACCTTCATGCCTATTCCCCTCCACACTCTGTAACTGTTTTTGTTCAGTTTCCAAGTCATATCTGATTCTTCGTGACCCCCGTGGACTGCAACACACAAGGCTTCCCCGTCCCTCACCATATCCTAAAGTCTTCCCAAACTCATGTCCATCGCATCAGTGATGCAACCATCTCATCTTTTGTCATCCCCTTCTCTTCCCACCTTCAATCTTTCCTAGCATCAGGGGCTTTTCCAGTCAGTTCTTCACATCAGATGACCAAAGTATTGGAGTTTCAGCTTCAACATCAGTCCTTCCAATTACATTCAGGACTGATTTTCTTTAGGATGGACTGGTTGGCTCTCCTTGCAGTCCAAGAGACTCTCAAGAGTTTTCTGCAACACCACAATTCAAAAGCATCAATTCTTTGGTGCTCGGCTTTCTTTATAGTCCAATGCTCACATCCATATATGACTACTGGAAATACCAGTCTTGACTAGATGGACTTTTGTTGGCAAAGAAATGTCTCTGCTTTTTAATATGCTGTCTAGGTTGATCATAACTTTTCTTCCAAGGAGGAAGCGTCTTTTACTTTTATGGCTTCAGTCACCATCCACAGTGATTTTGGAGCCCCCCAAAATAAAGTCTGTCAGTTTCCGCATCTATTTTCCATGAAGTGATGAGACCAGATGCCATGATCTTAGTTTTCTGAGCTTTAAGCCAACTTTTTTACTGTCCTTCTTCACTTTCATCAAGAGACTCTTCAGTTCTTCTTTGCTTTCTGCCATAAGGATGGTGTCATCTGCATATCTGAGGTTACTGATATTTCTCCAGGCAATCTTGATTCTAGCTTGTGTTTCTTCCAGTCCAGCGTTTCTCATGATGTACTCTGCATAGAAGTTAAATAAGCAGGATGACAATATGCAGTCTTGATGTACTCCTTTTCCTATTTGGAACCAGCGTGTTGTTCCATGTCCAGTTATAATTGTTGCTTCCTGACCTGCATACAGATTTCTCAAGAGACAGGTCAGGTGGTCTGGTATTCACATCTCTTGAAGAATTTTCTACAGTTTGTGGTGATCCAATGAGTAGTCAAGCTTGATTTCCTTTAAGACTGACTGGTTTGAGGTCGTTGCTCCCCAAGGGACTCTCAGGAGTCTTCTCCTGCACCACAGTTCAAAAGAATAAATTCTTTGTTGCTCTGGCTTCTTTATGGTCCAGCTCTCACAACTGTATGTGACTACTGGGAAGAACATAGATTTGATTTACAGACCTTTGCCAGCAAGGTGATGTCTTTGCTTTTTAACATGCTGTGTAGGTTTGTCTAGGCTTTCCTGCCAAGAAGCAGCAGTCTTCTAATTCCATGGCTGTAGTCACCATCTGCAGTGATTTTAGAGCCCAAAAAGTGGAAATATAACACAGCTTACATCTTCTTTCCTTCTATTTTCCATGAAGTGATGGGACTGGATGCTGTGATCTTTGTTTTTTGAATATTTAGTTTTAAGCAGATTTTTCCACTCTCCTCCTTCACCCTCAAGAGGTTCTTTAGTTCCACTTCACTTTCTGCCATTAGAGTGGTTCCATTTACATATCTGAAGTTGTTGATTATCTGTAATCTCTGTGTAATTTTTATTAGCTCCTCTGAGTTAATTAAGTTGACCTGGAATGCCTCATGCAAGCCTCCCTGAGTTTAATGAGCTTGATCTTCCCATATCACTTTGCTGGGGTTTTTTTTGCCTTTGTTTGCTCAGGTATTATTTAATAGAAGAAAGTTCTTTCTCAATGTTTACAGAAAGTGCCTCAGAGCATTCTTTATTCTGAATCTCAGCTGCTAGATAAGTGGTTGTGGGCACTGGATTGATTGTGATGGAACAGAATTTTCATAAAATTTCTTTATATGATTGGATTCATTATTAGGCAGGTCTTTATTATCCTTTTCATGGAAAATGCTCTCCAAATATAATCTTTGGTTCCTTTTTATAAATCTCTATGTTTTACTCCAATTCCAGAGTCTAAAACTGTACAATTCCTTCAACTTCATTTTCAGAACAAACTTTATTTTTAATATAAATTTATTTATTTTAATTGGAGGCTAATTATTTTACAATATTGTATTATTTTGTCATACACTGACATGAATCCATCACGGGTGTACATGTGTTGAGTTTGAAACTCTGAGAAACATTTTAGGCTACTTCATGTGTGTGAGTATGCTAAACTGCTTCAGTCATCTCTGACTTTGCGACCTTATGGACTGTAGCCTGCCAGGCTCCTCTGTCAATGGGATTCTCTAGGAAAAATAAGGGAATGGATTGCCATACCTTCCTCCAGGGATCTTCCCAACTGAGGAATTACTCCTGTGCCTCTTACTTCTCCTACATTGGAAGGCAGGTTCTTTACCACTAGCACCACTGGCTAGTTCTTTGCAGAATATATATTTGGAATTTCTGGATAATAAACAAGTATGATCTCATAAAAACAGATAATTTGGGCTAATCTTGGAATGGGAATTATTTGAGACTTTATTGCTTAGTGTAATCCCACTCATGTTATTACATTAGATAATTAAAGCTGGCAAAATTTTCACTGGATGGATCAAAATAAATCTGTAGGAAAACCTGAACAAGTAGAGACACTTTGAAACCTGCCTACCTACTGACTGTTCTTCCAAGGTCTTAAGGAATCTCTGGGCTCTGAGACTCCTAACTGGACTAAAATACTTTGGTAGCTTCAGAGTTTTGAAAAAAGAGGAAGCTCTGGTTTGAACCAAATAACCCAGTCCTACTAAAGACTAAAATTCTCACTTCTCACCACTGTGCCTGTATTAAACCATTGGTCTACTGACAAAAATGACAGGCTACAGGAATCAATATTGGTGGGGCGACATTAATGAAGCCACAAAAGATGCTTGCCTCACTTGCCCCATTTAAAATATAACACAGTCCAAGTCCTCAGTCGGGCTGTAGGTGGACAGCCCTGCTCCCTGCCTTTTCCACAGCATCCTGCTGTCCCTCCAGCCAGACTTCACTGCTCTTAGCTGCACCCTGTATGTTCCCTGTGACCACAGGGCTTTCACATGTGCTGCTCCCTCTGCCTGGGATACTGCTTTTCCCATTTGTCAGCTGGTAAGGCGATGGCAAGAATGTTCTGAGAAGGAAATGACAACCCATTCCAGTGTTCTTGCCTGGAGAATCCCAGGGACGGGGGAGCCTCATGGGCTGCCATCTATGGGGTCGCAGAGTCGAACACAACTACAGTGACTTAGCAGCAGCAAGGCAATGGTACCCCACTCCAGTACTCTTGCCTGGAAAATCCCATGGGTGGAGGAGCTTGGTAGGCTGCAGTCCATGGGGTCGCGGAGAGTCAGACACGACTGAGTGACTTCACTTTCACTTTTCACTTTCATGCATTGGAGAAGGAAATGGCAACCCACTCCAGTGTTCTTGCCTGGAGAATCCCAAGGATGGGGGAGCCTGGTGGGCTGCTGTCCATGGGGTCTCAGAGTTGGATCAACTGAAACGAGTTACCAGCAGCAGCAGCAAGCTGTTCTTACCCTTTACCTCTCAGCCAGAACACAGCCTCCTCAGGCACACTCTCCAAAACAGGACAGGATACCCCTGGCCTACACGCAACATGCACTCGTCCTTCACAAGGTGAACTTTTATATTTATTTTGTCATAGGCCACCATCCCTATCACTGAGCCCAGAGTGTGGTTTATAGGATCACAAGAAACATATACTGATGAGTGATCCACTACTTGTATGATTATGACCAGAACCTGAAATAATGGAGATATAATTATTGTTATTCAGTCTTGCAGTTGTGTCTGACTCTTTGCAACCCACTGGAATGCAACAGGCCAGGATTCCCTGTCCTTCAGTATCTCCCAGAGTTTGCTCAAACTCATGTCCATTGAGTTGATGATGCAATGCAACCATCTCATCCTCTGTCACCTTCTCCTGATCTCAGTCCTTCCTTGCATCAAGTTTTTTTCCAATGAGTCAGCTCTTCACATCAGGTGGCCAAAGTATTGGAGCTTCAGCTTCAGCATCAGTCCTTCCAATGAATATTCAGGGGTGATTTCCTTTAGGATTGACTGGTTTAATCTCCTTGCAGTCTAAGGGACTCTCAAGAGTCTTCTCCAACACCACATTTTGAAATCATCAATTTTTCAGTGCTCAGCCTTCCTTATGGTCCAACTCTCACATCCATACATAACTACTAGAAAAACCACAGCTTTGACTATATGAACCTTTGTCAGCAAAATGACATCTCACCTTTTTAATATGCTGTCTAGGTTTGTCATAGATTTTTTCCCAAGATGCAATTGGACTAGTCAAAAAGTTCATTTGGATTTTTCCATGGGCTCTTAGGGAAAAACCCAAATGAACTTTTAACTAATCTAATATAATAAAGGAAATTTCTCCCTCCCACTGTACAAACCACCCCACCCCAAAACCCTCCCCCTTAGCTGTACTTTAGATTTCCAAAATTTGTCTGCCCACTTGGTAGAGCAGCTGCTCACTGACTTGCTTCCTTCTGATCTCTGTTAAATGTCCTTTCTATAGAGAGTTTATCCTTATCACTCACCCCAAATAGCAGCCTTTTTCAGACTCTATCCCTTTAATCTCTTCATAGTGCTTGGCTTTCTCTGTCATTATGTTGTATTTTAATTAGTGTATCATGTGTCTCCTCCTAAAACGCAAACTCCCCAACAGTAAAACTTTAGGCTGTTTTGTTCACCATTGTTCCCCTGCTCCTTTAGGAGCAGACTTACAGAATCCTAGTAAATATGCTGAATTAATAATAACAGTTGTTATTGTTATTATCAATAATTATTGTCATTCAGGCTTTGTCTTTAAATGCTTTTTTGAAACTTTATGGAAGAGTAATTGGGAAAGTTTAACAAATATAATTGTATATGTTTAACATATACAATGATTTGATATACACTTGTGAAATGATTATTAAGATCAATATAATTAACAAATTTGTCACCTCACATAATAACACTTTGTTGTTCTAAGAATGCTAATATCTACTCTCTAAGACTTTTAAGTACACAATAGCATATTATTAACTGTAGTCACTATTAGGTGCTCAGAATTTACTCTTCTCATAACCAAAAATCTGTTCCCTTTGACCTGTATCATTCTTTTTCTCCCCCCTCACCCCTGCCCAGCCCATGGCAACCACATTCTACTCTCTATTTCTATAGAATCAGTTTCTTTTTAAATTTCCCTGGCTTGTTTCATCTAGAGTAATGTCTTTCTGGTTCATCTATGTCATTGTAAATGAGATTTTCTTCCTTTTAAAGGTAAAAAGTTTCTATTGTGTGTGTGTATATATATATATATATATGTATGCACACACACACACATACCACATTCTGTGTTTAATGTGATTAAAAATCCATGTGCATTTTTATCATGCTCTAAAGCACTAGCAGTTTTTTAACTGAAGCATAGTTGATTTTCAATATTGTGTTACCTTCAGGTGTATAGCAAAGTGATTCATATNNNNGATTCATATTTTTGCAGATTATAATCCATTGAACATTATTACAAAATCATTGGTATAATTCCCTGTGCTACATAGTATATCCTTGTTGCTTATCAGTTTCACATATAATAGTGTATATCTGTTAATCCAATACTTCACATTTGTCCCTCCTCACTTCCACTCCCCTTTAGTAACTGTAATTTTTCTGTGTCTATTGCATCTGTTTCTGTTTCACATATACATTTGCTTGTATTATTGTTTAGATTCCACATATAAGTGATGTTGTATAGTATATGTCTTTCTCTGTCTGACTTATCTCACTGAGTATAATAATCTCTAGGTTCAAGCATGTTGCTGCAAATGGCAAAATTGTATTCTTTTTAAGTGGCTGAGTAGAATTCCAGTGTGTGTGTGTGTGTGTGTGTGTGTGTGTGTGTGTGTGTGTATTTCACATCTTTTTTTATTTAAAAATTTTATTGATGGGGGCGGTCCTAACATGGTGGAGGAATAGAATGGGGAGACTACTTTCTCCCCCATAAATCCATCAAAAGAACATTTGAACGCTGAGTAAATTCCACAAAACAACTTCTGAATGCTGACAGAGTACATCAGGCACCCAGAAAGGCAGCCCATTGTCTTCAAAAGGAGGTAGGAAAAAATATAAAAGATAAAAAGAGAGACGAAAGAGGTAGGGGCAGAGACCTGTCTCAGAAGGGAGTCCTAAGAAGGAGAGAAGTTTCCAAACACGAAACACTTTCACTGGCTAGTATGCAGTGAGCCTTGGAACTTCAGAGGGCAACATAATCAGGAGGAAAAATGAATAAATAAATAAAACCCACAGGTTATGTGCCTAGTGGCAACTCCCAGCAGAGAAGCGGTGCAAATGCTTGCATCCACCACTAGCAAACAAGGGCCAGACAGGGAGGTACAGGCTGCATTGCTTAGGGTAAGGACCAGGCCTGAATGCCCTGAGGGCAATCTGAGGGAACTAACTTGTGATAACAACCCAGACTGTGGGGTAGCTATCCAGTGAAAAGCCCTAACCTAAGACACCACTAGGCCCACTCACAGAACAAAGGACTGAGCAGAGCTAGCCGGCTGCGGACCGGCCTATCCCCCACAGGAGACAGGCAGGAGAGGGCAGCCAGAGCTGGAAGGGGACAATTGTGGGTCCAGATAGGCATCCTCTACCAAACTGCAAACAGACTTCCTTACTAACCAAGACTTCTTGGGATTCTGGACAGTTGAAATCTGCCGGGAGGGTCACAACCAGAGATCAGCTCCCCAGAAGAGACATACGGCACACCTGAGGTGTGCTAGTTGTACTCCCAGAAAACCGAGCGGCAGGGACAGGGGAGACAATAAGCCGCAGCCCCCACCTGGGGGCGACCGTACTCACCAAGCACTTGCTCACCAGAGCTGCTTGGAACTAGGAAGGGCACAAAATGCAGGCCCAATCAAGTCTGTGCCTCTGGAGTAACCAAGAACCTGAACCAGAGTGGCTTAGACCTGGGAAGTGCATACAACTCAGGGCCCACCTCAGACTGTTCCTGGCAGAGCAACCTAGAGCCTAAGCACCTGAGAATTTGAACCTGAGTGGCTTAGACCTGGGAAGTGCATACAACTCAGGACCTGACTCAGACAGTTCCTGGCAGAGCAAACTAGAGCTTAAGCAGTGTAGAGTGGGAAAGCACACATGCCATGAGTGGGGGCAAATCCAGTGTGGCTGAGACACTGCAAGCACTACCCACACATGCCAGTAATGTTTGTTTAGAGTGTTCCTCCCTCCCCACAGCAGGACTGAACAAGTGAGCCTAAAAAAAGTGACCACCACCGCCCCCTTGGTTCAGGGTTGAAATTAGACACTGAAAAGACTAGCAAACAGAAGAAGCTAAAACAAACAGAGGGAATCGCTTTGGAAGTGACAGGTGCAATAGATTAAAACCCTTTAGTTAGCACCAACTACGTAGGAAGGGGGCTATAGATCTTGAGAAGTATAAGCCGGATTAAGGAACTATCTGAAAATGAACTGACCACACACTGTCCACAACAACACCAGAGAAAGTCCTAGATATATTTTTACCATTATCATTTTCTAAATTAAAAAAAAATTAAGCCCTTTATTACTCCTTTAATTTTCATTTTTATAATCTACTATTACTTTCCACAAAAAAGACCCTCCTGTTTAAAGCAAACTTCATATATATATATATATATATATATATATGTATGTAATTTTTGTGACTTTGTTTTTTTTCTTTAATATTGTATTTCTGAGAATCCAACCTCTACTCTAGATTTGTAATCTTTGCTTTTTGCTCTTTCTTATCAATTTTGCACCTTTAAGAACCCAATCTTCAGTACCCACTTTGACTTGGGAGTGAGATTACTTGCTTGATTGCTCTCTCCCCCTTTGGATTCTCCCTTTTCTCCACTAGGTTGCCTCCATCTCCTCCCCCCCTTCTCTTCTCTACTCAACTCTGTGAATCTCTTTGTGTGTTCTGGGATGTGGAGAACATTTAGGTAACTGATTACTGGCTAGATCTGTCTTTCTCCTTTTGATTCCCCCTTTTATCTTCCTGACCACCTCCGTCTCCTTCCTCCCTCTTCTATTCTCTGTGTAACACCGTGAACATCTCTGAGGGATCCAGACTGTGGAGAGGACATAAGGATGTGATTAATGGCTAGCTGTTCTTTCCTCTTTTGATTCCCCCTCTTCTCCTCCTGGTCAATTCTATCTCCCTCCTCCTTATTCTCTTCTACATGTAACTCTGTGTACCTTTCTGGGTGTCCCTCAATTTGGAGAAACTTTTTCATGTTTAACTTAGATATTTTTTCATCAGTGCTGAACAGATGCAGAAGTCTTGAGGCTACTGTAAGAATAAGACTGAAAACCAGAGACAGTAGGTTTAAGTCCAAATCCTGAGAACACTAGAGAACTCCTGACTCCAAGGAACATTAATCAATAGGAGTTCATCAAATGCCTCCATACCTACACTGAAACCAAGCACCACCCAAGAGCCAACAAGTTCCAGAGCAAGACATAGCACGCAAATTCTCCAGCAACACAGGAACATAGCCTTGAGCTTCAATATACAGGCTACCCAAAGTCACACCAAACCCACGGACACCTCAAAACTCATTACTGGACACTCCCTTGCACTCCAGAGAAAAGAAATCAAGCTCCACCCACCAGAACACCGACACAAGCTTCCCTAACCAGGAAACCTTGTTAAACCACCCACCTAACCCCACCTACAGTGAAGAACCTCCACAATAAAGAGGAACCACAAACTGCCAGAATACAGAAAGGCCATCCCCAAAACAGTAATATAAACAAGATGAAAAGGCAGAGAAATACCCAGCATGTAAATGAACAGGATAAATGCCCACTAAACCAAACAAAAGAGGAAGAGATAGAGAATCTACCTGATAAAGAATTCCAAATAATGATAGTGAAAATAATTCAAAATCTTGAAAACAAAATGGAGTTACAAATAAATAGCCTGGAGACAAGGATTGAAAAGATGCAAGAAAGGTTTAACAAGGACCTAGAAGAAATAAAAAAGAGTCAATATGTAATTAATAATGCAATAAATGAGAAAAAAAACACTCTAGTGTGAACCAAAAATAGAATGACGGAGGCAGAAGATAGGATAAGTGAGGTAGAAGATAGAATGGTTCAGTTCAGAAATAAATGAAACAGAGAGAAAAAAAAGAAAAACTAATTAAAAGTAATGATGACAAACTCAGAGACCTCTGGAACAATGTTAAATACACCAACATTCAAATCATAGGAGTCCCAGAAGAAGAAGACCAAAAAAAAAAAAAAGCCATGAGAAAATACTTGAGGAGATAATAGTTGAAAACTTTCCTAAAATGGGGGAGGAAATAATCACCCGAGTTTAAGAAACCCAGAGAGTCCCAAAGATGATAAACCCAAGGCAAAACACCACAAGACACATATTAATCAAATCAACAAACATCAAACACAAAGAACAGATATTAAAAGCAGCAAGGGAAAAACAACAAATAACACACAAGGGGATTCTTATAAGGATAACAGCTGATCTTTCAATAGAAACTCTTCAGGCCAGGAGGAAATGGCAAGATATACTTAAAGTGATGAAAGAAAATAACCTACACCTCAGATGACTGTACCCAGCAAGGATCTCATTCAAAAATGAACTAGAAATCAAAAGCTTTACAGACAATCAAAAGCTGAGAGAATTCGGCACCAGCAAACCAGCTCTCCAACAAATGCTAAAGAATCTTCTCTAGACAGGAAACACAGAAAGGGTGTATAAACTCAAACACAAAGCAATAAAGCAGATGGCAGTGGCATCATACTTATCATACTTATCATACTTATCATACTTACCTTAAATGTAAATGAGTTGAATGCCCCAACCAAAAGACAAAGAGTGGCTGAATGGATACAAAAACAAGAAACCTATATATATGTTGTCTACAAGAGACCAACCTTGAAACAAGGGACACATACAGACTGAGAGTGAAGGGCTGGAAAAAGGTATTTCATGCAAACGGACATCAAAAAAAGGAGGAGTAGCAATACTCATATCAGATAGTTCAGTTCAGTTTAGTCACTCAGTCTTGTCTGTCTCTTTGCGACCCCATGAATCTCAGCACACCAGGCCTCCCTGTCCATCACCAACTCCCAGAGTTCACTCAGATTCACATCCATCGAGTCAGTGATGCCATCCAGCCATCTAATCCTCTGTCGTCCCCTTTTTCTTCTGCCCCCAATCCCTCCCAGCATCAGAGACTTTTCCAATGAGTCAACTCTTTGCATGAGGTGACCAAAGTATTGGAGTTTCAGCTTTAGCATTATTCCTTCCAAAGAACACCGAGGGCCAATCTCTTTTAGAATGGACTGGTTGGATCTCCTTGCAGTCCAAGGGACTCTCAAGAGTCTTCTCCAACAACACAGTTCAAAAGCATCAATTCTCAATATATAAGTCTTTAGTTTCTTCAGGTAAGTAACTATAAAACACTGATGAAAGAAATCAAAGAGGACACTAATAGATGGAGAAATATACCCTGTTCATGGGTCAGAAGAGTTAATATAGTGAAAATGACTATACTACCCAAAGCAATCTACAGATTCAATGCAATTCCTATCAAGCTACCAGCAGTATTTTTCACAGAACTAGATCAAATAATCTC
>SJYF01004508.1:84442-105462 GCA_006410515.1 Procapra przewalskii | reverse complement strand
GGCGCACAGGGTGATCCAGGGAGATATGGGGTGGGAGGTGGGAAGGGGCTTCGGCATTGGGAGATTGGGTACACCTGTGGCCAATTCATGTCAATGTATGGCAAAACAAATATAGTATTGTAATTTAGGGAAATAATAATAATAATAATAATTTTTAAAAATAAAGGAAAAAAAAGCATCAATTCTTTGGCGCTCAGCTTTCCTCACAGTCCAAGTCTCACATCCATACATGACCACTGGTAAAACCATTGCCTTGACTAGATGGACCTTTGTTGGCAAAGTAATATCTCTGCTTTTCAATATGTTATCAATGTTGGTCATAACTTTCCTTCCAAGTAGTAAGTGTCTTTTAATTTCATGGCTGCAGTCACCATCTGCAGTGATTTTGGAACCCAAAAAAATAAAGTCTGACACTGTTTCCACTGTTTCCCCATCTATTTCCCATGAAGTGATAGGACCAGATGCAATAATCTTAGTTTTCTGAATGTTGAGCTTTAAGACAACTTTTTCACTCTCCACTTTTACTTTCATCAAGAGGCTTTTTAGTTCCTCTTCACTTTCTGCCATAAGGGTGGTATTTGCATATCTGAGGTTATTGATATTTCTCCTGGCAGTCTTGATTCCAGCTCGTGCTTCTTCCAGCCCAGCGTTTGTCATGAAGTACTCTGCATATAAGTTAAATAAGCAGGGTGACAATATTCGTCCTTGACATACTCCTTTTCCTATTTGGAACCAGACTGTTGTTCCATGTCCAGTTTTAACTGTTGCTTCCTTACCTGCATATAGGTTTCTCAAGAGACAGTTCAGGAGGTCTGGTATTCCCATCTCTTTAGGAATTTTCCACAATTTATTCTGATTCACACAATCAAAGGCTTTGGCATAACCAATAGAGCAGAAATAGATGTTTTTCTGGAACTCTCTTGCTTTTTTCATGATCCAGCAGATGTTGGCAATTTGATCTCTGGTTCCTCTGCCTTTTCTAAAACTGGCTTGAACATCTGGAAGTTCACAGTTTACCTATTGCTGAAGCCTGACTTGGAGAATTTTGAGCATTACTTTACTAGCAATACAAGCATACCTCAAAAAAAAAGTCAAAAAAAAGCCTAACTCTACACCTAAAGAAACTAGAAAAGGAAGAAATGAAGAATCCCAGGGTTAATGGAAAGAAATATTAAAAATTCAGTTCAGTCAGTTCAGTCACTCAGTCGTGTCCGACTCTTTGCAACCCCATGAACCACAGCACGCCAAGCTTTGCTGTCCATCACCAACTCCCAGTGTCCACCCTAACCCATGTCCTTCGAGTTGGTGATACCATCCAATCATCTCATCCTCTGTTGTCCCCTTCTCCTCCTGCAATCAATCTTTCCCAGCATCAGTGTCTTTTCAAATGAGTCAGCTTTTTGTATCAGATAGCCAAAGTATTGGGGTTTCAGCTTCAAATCAGTCCTTCCAGTGAACGTCCAGGACTGATCTCCTTTAGGATGGACTGGTTGGATCTCCTTGCAGTCCAAGGGACTCTCAAGAGTCTTCTCCAACAACACAGTTCAAAAGCATCAATTCTTCAGTGCTCAGCTTTATTTACAGTCTAACTCTCACATCCATACATGATTACTGGAAAAACCATAGCCTTGACTAGATGGACCTTGGTTGAGAAAGTAATGTCTCTGCTTTTTAATATGCTGTCTAGGTTGGTCATAACTTTCCTTTCAAGGAATATGCGTCTTTTAATTTTATGGCTACAATCAGCATCTGCATTGATTTTTGAGCCCAGAAATATAATGTCAGCCACTGTTTACACTGTATCCCCATCTATTTACCGTGAAATGATGGGACCAGATGACATGACCTTCGTTTTTTGAATGTTGAGCTTTAAGCCAACATTTTCACTCTCCTCTTTCTCTTTCATCAAGAAGCTCTTTAGTGCTTCTTCACTTTCTGCCATAAGGTGTTGTCATCTGCATATTTGAGGTTATTTATATTTCTCCTGGCAAACTTAATTCCAGCTTGTGATTACTCCAGCCCAGCATATCTCATGATGTGCTCTGCATATAAGTTAAATAAGCAGGGAGACAATATACAGCCTTGATGTACTCTTTTTCCAGTTTGGAACCCATTTGTTGTTAAAAATTAGGACAGAAATACATGCAAAAGAAACAAAAGAGACCATAGAAAAAATCAACAAAGCCAGAAGCTGATTTTTCAAGTAGTTAAATTAAGTTGACAAACTATTAACCAGACTTATCAAGAAACAAAGGGAGAAAAATCAAATCAATACAATTAGAAATTAAAATGGAGAGATCACAACAGACAACACAGAAATGCAAAGGATCATAAGAGACATCATCAGCAACTATATGCCAGTAAAATAGACAACTTGGAAGAAATGGACAAATTCTTAGAAAAGTAAAGTTTTCCAAAACTGAACCAGGAAGAAATAGAAAATCTTAACAGATCCACCACAAGCACGGAAATTGAAACTGTAATCAGAAATCTTCCAGCAAACAAAAGCCCACGTCCAGACAGCTTCACAGCTGAATTCTACCAAAAATTTAGAGAAGAGATAACATCTACCCTACTCAAACTCTTCCAGAAAATTGCAGAGGAAGATAAAATTCCAAACTCATTCTATGAGGCCACCATCACTTTAATACCAAAACCTGTCAAAGATGCCACACAAAAAAAGAAAACTACAGGCCATTATCATTGTTGAACATAGATACAAAAATCCTTAACAAAATCCTAGTAAACAGAAACAAACAACGTATTAAAACGATCATACATCATGACCAACTGGCCTTTATCCCTGGGATGCAAGGATTCTTTAGTATCTGCATATCAATCCATGTAATATACCAAATTAACAAATTGAAAAATAAAAACCATATGATTATCTCAATAGATGCAGAGAAAGCCTTTGACAAAATTCAACATCCATTTATGATAAGAACCTCCTGAAAGTAGAAATAGAAGGAACATACCTCAACATAATAAAAGCTATATATAACAAACCCACAGAAAACATCCTCAATGGTGAAAAATTGCAAGCATTTCCCCTAAAGTCAGGAACAAAACAAGGGTGCCCAATCTCACCACTACTATGCAACATAGTTTTGGCCACAGCAATCAGAGAAGAAAAATAAATAAAATGAATCCAGATTAGAAAACTGGATTTCTAAAACTCTCACTGTTTGCAGATGCCATGATCCTCTATATAGAAAACCCTAAAGTTTCCACCAGAAAATTACTAGAGGTAATCAATGAATATAGTAATGTCTCAGGGTTTAAAATCAACACACAGAAATCCCTTCCATTCTTATACACTAACAATAAGAAAACAGAAAGAGAAATTAAGGGGAAAAAATTCCCATTTACCATTGCAACAAAAAGAATAAAATACTTAGGAACATAAAGATGATGCTGTGAAAGTGCTGCAATCAATATGCCAGAAAATTTGGAAAGCTCAGCAGTGGCTAAGGACTGGAAAAGGTCAGTTTTCATTCCAATACCAAAGAAAGGCAATGCCAAAGAATGTTCAAACTACTTCACAATTGCCCTCATCTCACATGCTAGTAAAGTAATGCTCAAAATTCTCCAAGCCAGGCTTCAGCAAACATAAACCATGAACTTCCAGATGTTAAAGCTGGCTTTAGAAAAGACAGAGGAACCAGAGATAAAATTTCCAACATCCACTGGATCACTGGAAAAAGCAACAGAGTTCCAGAAAAACATCTATTTCTGCTTTATTGACTATGCCAAAGCCTTTGACTGTGTGGATCACAATACACTGGAAAATTCTGAAAGAGATGAGAATACAAGACTACCTAAACTGCCTCTTGAGAAAACTATATGCAGGTAAGGAAGCAACAGTTAAAACTGGACATGGAACAACAGACTGGTTCCAAATAGGAAAAGGAGTACGTCAAGGCTGTACATTGTCACCCTGCTTATTTAACTTATATGCAGAATACATCATGAGAAATGCTGGGCTGGAAGAAGCATGGGCTGGAAGAAGCACAACCTGGAACCAAGATTGCTGGGAGATATATTAATAACCTCAGATATGCAGATGCCGCCACCCGTATGGCAGAAAAGTGAAGAGGAACTAAAAAGCCTCTACATGAAAGTAAAAGTGGAGAGTGAAAAAGTTGGCTTAAAACTCAGAATTCAGAACACTAAGATCATGGCATCTGGTCCCATCACTTCATGGGAAATATATGCGGAAATAGTGGAAACAGTGTCAGACTTTATTATTTTTGGCTCCAAAATCACTGCAGATGGTGAGTGCAGCCATGAAATTAAAAGATGCTCACTCCTTGGAAGAAAAGTTATGACTAACCTTGATTGTATATTGAAAAACAGAGACATTACTTTGCCAACAAAGTCCATCTAGTCAAGGCTATGGTTTTTCCTGTGGTCATGTATGGATGTGAGAGTTGGACTGTGAAGAAAGCTGAGTGCCAAAGAATTGATGCTTTTGAACTGTGTTGTTGGAGAAGACTCTTGAGAGTCCCTTGGACTGCAAGGAGATCCAACCAGTCCATTCTGAAGGAGATCAGCCCTGGGATTTCTTTGGAAGGAATGATGTTAAAGCTGAAACTCCAGTACTTTGGCCACCTCATGTGAAGAGCTGACTCACTGGAAAAGACTCTGATGCTGGGAGGGGTTGGGGGCAGGAGGAGAAGGGGACAACAGAGGATGAGATGGCTGGATGACATCACTGACTCAATGGACGTGAGTCTGAGTGAACTCAGGGAGTTGGTGATGGATAAGGAGGCCTGGCATGCTGCAATTCATGGGGTCGCAAAGAGTTGGACACGACTGAGTGACTGAACTGAACTGAACTACCTAAAGAAACAAAAGACCTATATATAGAAAACTATAAAACACTGGTGAAAGAAATCAAAGAGGACACTAATAGATGGAGAAATATACCATGCTCATGGATCAGAAGAATCAATATACTGAAAATGAGTATACTTACCCAAAGCAATCTATAGATTCAGTGCAATCCCTTTCAAGCTACCAACGGTATTTTTCACAGAGCTAGAACAAGTAATTTCACAATTTGTATGGAAATACTAAAAACCTCAAATAGCCAAAGCAATCTTGAGAAAAAAGAATGGAACTGGAGGAATCAACCTGCCTGACTACAGGCTCTACTACAAAGCCACAGTCATCAAGACAGTGTGTTAATGGCACAAAGACAGAAATGTAGATCAATGGAACAAAATAGAAAGCCCAGAGATAAATCCACGCACCTATGGACACCGTATCTTTGACAAAAGAGGCAAGAATATACAATAGCAAAAAGACAGTCTCTTTAACAAGTTGTGGTGGGAAAACTGGTCAACCACTTGTAAAGAAATGAAACTAGAACACTTTCTAACACCATACACAAAAATAAACTTAAAATGGATTAAAGGTCTAAACATAAGACTGGAAACTATAAATCTCCTAGAGAAGAACATAGGCAAGGCACTCTCCAACATAAATCACAGCAGGATCCCCAATGACCCACTGCCCAAAATATTGGAAATAAAAGCAAAAATAAACAAATGGGACCTAATTAAAGTTAAGAGCTTCTGCACAACAAAGTAAACTATAAGCAAGGTGAAAAGACAGCCTTTGAAATGGAGAAAATAATAGCAAATGAAGCAACTGACAAAGAATTAATCTCAAAAATATGCAAGCAACACTTGCAGCTAAATTCCAGAAAAATAACGACCCAATCAAAAAAGAGGCCAAAGAACTAAACAGACATTTCTCCAAAGAAGACAAGCTGATGGCTAACAAACACGTGAAAAGATGCTCAACATCACTCATTATCAGATAAATGCAAATCAAAATCACAATGAGGTACCATCTGACCCTAGTTAGAGTGACTGCTATCCAAAAATCTTCAAGCAATAAATGCTGGAGAGTGTGTGGAGAAAAGGCAACCCTCTTACATTGTTGGTGGGAATGCAAACTAGTACAGCCACTATGGAGAACAGTGTGGAGATACCTTAAAAAACTGGAAACAGAACTGTCATATGACCCAGAAATCCCACTGCTGGGCATATATACCAAGGAAACCAGAATTGAAAGAGACACATGTACCCCAATGTTCATCGCAGCACTGTTTATAACAGCCAGGACACAGAAGCAACCTAGATATCCATCAGCAGGTAAATGGATAAGAAAGCTGTGGTACATATACACAATGAAATATTACACAGCTATTAACAAGAATACATTTGAATCAGTTCTAATGAGGTGAATGAAACTGGAGCCAATTATACAGAGTGAAGTAAACCAGAAAGAAATACACCAATACAGTATATTAATGCATATATATGGAATTTAGAAAGATGATAATGATAACCCTGTATGCGAGACAGCAAAAGAGACAAAGATGTATAAAACAGTCTTTTGGACTCTGTGGGAGAGGGCGAGGGTGGGATGATTTGGGAGAATGGCATTGAAACATGTATATTATCATATGTGAAATGAGTCGCCAGTCCAGGTTCGATGTATGATACAGGGTGCTTGGGGCTGTTGCACTTAGATGACCCAGAGGGATGGGATGGGGAGGGAGGTCAGAAGCGGGTTCAAGATGTGGAACACATGTACACCTGTGGTGGATTCATGTTAATGTATGGCAAAACCAATACAATATTGTAAAGCAATTAGCCTCCACTTAAAATAAATTAAAAAATTAGAATGCTTTCAAAAATTTCCTTGGGTCACTAATAAAATTTTTTATTGATAATGTTTGTTTATAATATTAACATAAATATCATGTGTAAAATGTTATATTTCTTCTTCAGTATATGGTACAATGGAAAGTGAAAGTGAAAGTGAAGTCGCTCAGTCGTGTCCGACTCTTTGCGACACCATGGACTGTAGCCTACCAGGCTCTGAGGAGCCTCTCAGTCCATGGAATTTTCCAGGCAAGAGTACTGGAGTGGGTTGCCATTTTCTTCTCAAGGGGATCGTCCCAACCCAGGGATGGAACCCTGGTCTCCCGCATTGCAGGCAGATGCTTTACCATCTGAGCCACCAGGGAAGCCATGGTACAATGGGCTCACCACCAAAAATTTAGTGTCTGTCAGGATACAACTGACACTCTTCATCCACTTCACACTCCCCTCCCACATGTTCCATTTCATAACAAGTACTCTGTTCCAAGTATCTCCAGATAGTTTGGCTTGGTTTGTTTATTTTTGTTTTGCTTCTTTTTTTGTTTTTATTTTCCATATATGAGTGAAATCATGCTGTGTTTGTTTTTCTCCATCTGAAATTTAATTTAGCATAAGATTTCAAGGTCCATCCATGTTGTTGTAAGTGCCAAGATTTTATGTTTGTGGCTGAGTAGTATTTCATTATATATATATATATATATATATACACAAGCACACACACATACATATATATATATTATATTTATATCTCATATCTTCTCTATTCATCATCTTTTGATGGATAAGGTTTGAAGGCATTAAGTTGTTTCCATATCTTGATTATTATAAATAATTCTGTGATGAACATAGATGTGTGAATAAGTTTTCAAAGTATTTTTATCCTTGAATAAATATCCAGAAGTGGGATATATAGATTATATGGTAGTTTTATTAAATTTTAAAGGAATCTTTGTACTGTTTTTCATAATGGCTAAACGGATTTTAAATGTTCTAATTTTATTAATTATACTATGCTATACACTTTTCCTCATAATTCTTTTTTAAATTGAAGTTTAATCTATTTACAATGTTGTGCCAATCTCTGCTGTACAGCAGAGTGACTCAATTATAGAAATATATACATTCTTTTTTATATTCTTTTCCATTTTGATTTATCCCAAGAGTTTCCGATGCTACATAGTAGAACTTTGTTGTTTATCCATCTTAAATGTAATAGTTGCGTCTACCCATCCTAAACTTTCAGTACATCTCTTTACCTCCCCCCAACCCTTGGCAACCACAAGTCTGATCTCTATGTCTGTGAGTCCATTTCTGATTTATAGATGGGCTCATTTGTGCCATATTTTAGATTCCAAACTTAGGTGATACCATGGTATTTGTCTTTCTCTTTCTGACTTACTTCACTTAGTATGATAGCTAGAGTTGCATCCATGTTGCTACAAATGACATTATTTAAATTTTTTATGGTTGAGTAGTGTTCCATTTATATATACCACATCTTCTTTATCCATTCTCCTGTTGATGGACATTTAGGTTATTTCCATGTCTTGGCTATTGTGAATAGTGTTACCATGAATGTAAGGGTGCATGTATCTTTTTGAATTGTAGTTTTGTCTAGCTATATGCCCAATAGTGAGTTTGCTAGATCACATGGTAATTGTATTTTTAATTTTCTGAGGGACCTCCATACTGTTGTCCACAGTTGCTGCACCAATTTGCTTTCCCAACAATGTAGGAGTGTTCCCTTTTCTCCACACCCTCCCCAGCTTTTGTTATTTCTAACTTTTTAGTGATGGCCATTCCTACTGATATGAGGTGGTACCTCATTGATATTTTACGTTTCTTTGTTGTTTTTTTATGGTTTCCTTTACTGTGCAAAAGCTTGAAATTTTGATTATTTTTGGTTTTATTTCTGTTGCCTTAGGAGAATGACCTAAGAAAACATTTGCATAATTTATAGCAGAGAATGTTTTTTCCACGCTCGCTTCTAGAAGTTTTATAGTGTCATATTTTATATTTAAGTCTTTAAGCCATTTTGAGTGCATTTTTGTGTCTAGTATGAGGGTGTGTTCTAACTTCACTGATTTACATGCACCTGTTTAACCTTCTCAGCACCAATTGCTGAAGAGACTTTTCCCTATTTTATATTCTTGCCTGCTTTGTCAAAGATTAATTGACTGCAGGTGTGTGGATTTATTTCTAGGCTCTATTCTGTTCCATTGACCCATATGTCTGTTTTTGTTCCAAGATCACACTGCTTTGATTACTATAGATTTGTAGTATTTTCTGCCTCCTGCTTTATTTTTTCCTCAGGATTGCTTTGGCAATTCTCTTTTGTGGTTCATATAAATTTTAGGATTATTTGTTCTAGTTCTGTGAAAAATGTCATGGACAATTTGACAGGGCCACATTAAATCTGTAGACTGCTTTGGATACTATTTCTATTTTAACAATATTAATTTTTCCAATCCAAGGGCATGGAATATCTTTCCATTTCTTTAAAGCCTCTTTAATTTCCTTTATTAACATTTTATAGTTCTCAGCTTATATGTCTTTTACCCCATTGGTCAGGTTTGTGTAAATTATTTTTTGGAGCAATTTTTAAAAGCTTTTTTTTTACATTCCATTTCTAATATTTCATTGTTCATATAAAGAAATGAAACTGATTTCTGACTGTTAATCTTGTACCTTGCTATTTTGCTAAATTCATTTGTTAGCTGTAGTAGCTTTTGTGTGAAGTTCTTAGGATTTTCTATATGTAGTATCATGTTACCTGCATATAGTGACAATTTTACTTCCTTTTCAATTTGGTTATATTTTACTTCTTTTTCTTGTCTAATTTCTGTGGTTAGTACTTCCAATACTATGTTGAACAGAAATAGTGAGAGTGGGTATCCTTGTCTTGTTCTAGATTTTAGTGGGAAAGCTTTCAGCTTTTAACTGTTGAGTATTATAAATAGCTTTTAGTAAGTTGAGATATGTTCTCTGTGTAACCACTTTGATAAGTTTTTTTTTCTTATCATGAATGAATGTTGAATTTTTTCAAATGCTTTTTCTGCATCTATTGAGATGATCCTGTATTTTTTAGCTTTTCTTTAGTGTGGTGTATTACATTGATTGATTTGCATATATTGAACTCTCTTTATAAACTTGGGACGAATCCCCGTTGGTCATGGTGTATTATCTTTTTTGTGTTCTTGTTTTTTTGGTTCTTCAGTAACGTCTGACTCATTGTGGCCACATGGACTGCAGCTTGCCAGGCTTCCCTGCCCTTTGCTATCATCTAGAGTTGGTTTAAATGACTCATGTCCATTGAGTCAATAATGCCATCCAACTATCTCATCCTCTGTCATATGCTTTTCTTCCTGCCTTCAATCTTTTCAGGCATCAGGGTCTTTTCCAATGAATCAGCTCTTCACATCAGGTGGCCAAAGTATTGCAGCTTCAGCTTCAGCATCAGACCTTCCAATGAATATTCAGGGGTGATTTCCTTTAGGATTGACTAATTTGATCTCCTTGCTGTCCAGGGTACTCTCAAGAGTATTCTTCAGCACTACAGTTTGAAAGTATCAGTTCTTTGATTCTCAGTCTTTTTTATGGTGAACCCTCACATTCGTACATGGCTACCAGAAAAACCATAGTTTTGACTCTATGGACCTTTTTGTGGGGTGTCTGGTCCCATCACTTCATGGGAAATAGATGGGGAAACAGTGTCAGACTTTATTTTGGGGGGCTCCAAAATCACTGCAGATGGTGATTGCAGCCATGAAATTAAAAGACGCTTACTCCTTGGAAGAAAAGTTATGACCAACCTAGACAGCATATTCAAAAGCAGAGACATTATTTTGCCAACAAAGGTTTGTCTAGTCAAGGCTATGGTTTTTCCTGTGGTCATGTATGGATGTCAGAGTTGGACTGTGAAGAAGGCTGAGCACCAAAGAATTGATGCTTTTGAACTGTGGTGTTGGAGAAGANNNTCCCTTGGACTGCAAGGAGATCCAACCAGTCCATTCTGAAGGAGATCAGCCCTGGGATTT
Source organism: Procapra przewalskii (assembly GCA_006410515.1). NCBI lineage: Eukaryota > Metazoa > Chordata > Mammalia > Artiodactyla > Bovidae > Procapra > Procapra przewalskii. The sequence goes on along the minus strand of SJYF01004508.1, from coordinate 94,742 downwards.
CTTTGGAAGGAATGATACTAAAGCTGAAACTCCAGTACTTTGGCCACCTCATTCGAAGAGTTGACTCATTGGAAAAGACTCTGATGCTGGGATGGATTGGGGGCAGGAGGAGAAGGGGACAACAGAGGATGAGATGGCTAGATGACATCACTGACTCGATAGACGTGAGTCTGGATGAAGTCCGGGGGCTGGTGATGGATAGGGAGGCCTGGCGTGCTGAGTCATGGGGTCGCAAAGAGTCAGACACGACTGAGTGACTGAACTGAACTGAACTGAAGACCCTCTGGGAGGGATTGGGGGAAGGAAGGGAAGGGGACAGCAGAGGATGAGATGGCTGGATGGCATCACTGACTTGATGGACATGAGGCTGAGTGAACTCCGGGAGTTGGAGACAGGGAGGCCTGGCGTGCTGTGATTCATGGGGTCACAAAGAGTCGGACACGACTGAATGACTGAACTGAACTGAACTGAACTGTCCTAGATCCTCCTAGGACAGATGTGTGCACAACTTTTTGCTAAAATGTATCCCACCACAGAGGACTGTGGGCACATGTCCACATTATTATGGGATGAAGCCCCTCCCTTTTTGACCTCCAAGGAACTTTCCTACGCAAGTGCAGAGAGAGGTCTTCCTTGACCTCAGGAGTAGTCATCTTATCTCTTTACTTCAGCAGAGCTCAACTCCTGCCACTAACTTTGTCCTTGCAGTGTATGGGTGAGAACAAAGCTTCACTTTTACTCCACTTGACAAACACCAGCTGTCCAGCCCAAGGACCATCTATCTCCAACCTCAATAACTAAAACCCTTCATTGTTCATGGGTCAACTGTATAGGTAACATAGGAAAGGAAATAGCCCATAATTTTAAGATTCTGGTAATAATAAGATTAATTGGTGGTACAATGGATGGATGTACTTAATAGCAGTGATTTGTTTTTTGCTTCAAATATTTTCATTTTTAATTTATTATGTACCTTTCTTCTAAAAATGAAAAGCCCTATCATGTTAATAATGTTACAAATACCTGTTTTCAAGGCAATCTTTCATTTCTCCTTAGGCTCTTCGAGGTTTTGGCAATTTCTCAGATTTTCCTTGTTTTTAATGACCTTGGAAATTTAGAGAATTACTGGTTAGGATTTCCTCAGTTAGGATTTGTGTGGTATTTTTTTAATGATTAGACTGGAATGTGTTCAGGGAGGAAAATCAGAGGTGTAAACTGCCATGCTCTTACCTTTTTTTATCATGGGTACATACTATCAATATGACTTCACACTGTTGATGTTAATCTTGACACCTGGCTGGAGGTAGTGCTTGTCAGGTCTCTCTGCTGTGAATTTACTTTTTTTTTTGGGGGGGGGGGTCTTTCTATAATATATTCAATGAAAAAAGTCACTACATGCACCCCAGACTTAAGGAATGGGGAGTTATATGTCATCACTTTAAAGTGGCGTAGACACATAAATTATTTGTCATTTTCAAGAGATTTGTCTATTGATTCCCATTTGTTTATTTATTAAGTTTTTTTAAAAGTTATATCAGTATGGACTCATGGATAGTTATTTTATACTCTGGGTTATAATCTAATAAAACTTTCCATGAGCTGAATTGTGTCCCCCTCCCAAATCCATACATTAAAGCCCTAAACCCCAATGTGATGGTATTTGGAGCTTATCATTTGGAGCTTATCAAGTTAAGTAGATTTAGATGAGGTCATAAAGGTAGGGGGCATCATGATGAGATTTGGTGGTCTTATAGGAAGAAACATCAGAGACTATGCTCCATTTATCTCTTTCTCTGCCATGTGAAGATACAGCAACAATCTGCATGACAGGAAGAGGACCCTCACTGGGGAACAGGATTAGCCAATATCTTGTTCTTATATTTTCCAGCTTCCTTAATTTTAAGAAATAAATTCCTGTTTATTTCTGTTCAAGGCACCCAGTTTGTGGTATTTTATTATGGCATCCCAAGCTGATTAATACATTGCTTTGTTTTGTTCAAACTTTTCTACATTTGGACATAGGGAGCTGGTTGACTTGTCTTTTGTATCCCTCTTACATACCCCATCACTGTGCTTTTTATTTTTTTAGAACAACATTTTGGAACTATAAGATGTTCCAGGTTCATTTACTGTATTTCTTGCCCCAGTACTATTATCAGTCATTTCTCCAATGGTCCTGACTTTTGGGAGAATGGTATTAAAAACCAAGATCTGGTGCTAAGTGTGCTCATTGCTACTGGGAGATCATCAATTATAGACTTTTTTTATCTGATGTAATGAGGAGCTATATGTGCATAGTAACCTGTGCATGTTCACATAACTATAAATATTTATATGTGTAACCATCTGTATCAATGCTAAGCTAAACATTAGTTTGTAGTGTTGTCTCCAACTCTGATCTGTCACTCTCTTGAACAGTACCTGACTCCTCTCCTTGTTTGTCTGTAGCCTTCCTTCCATTCCAATAGTGAGAGATCTTGCTTTTACCATTTGTCATTCATTGACTTAATTGTTCAGTTCTGGTATACATGTGTAACAATATTGGAACTTTTCATCTTTACCCCTATACAAAACAACTTTATTAACTAGAATTATAGTCCTCACCTTTTGCCTGTCATTTACCACCTCTAATATACTGAACACCTCACAGATTTGCATGTCATCCTTGTGTTGAGGTCATGCTTATTTTCATGTATCATCCGAATTTTAGTATATGTGCTGACAAAATGAGTACAATAATCAAACTGTTAACAAAGATGACAACATGACCACTGTAGGAAAGAAGACTATACTATCTACACTCTGAATTTTTTAACACATTTTCTCATTCCACTTACTTTGTGAATGTATTGATACTTTGTTGCATTTAAAGGAAAGAAGTCTCTCTTCCCAACTTTTATAAATCACCATATTATTGAATTGTTTGTGAAGTTGCAAAATGTTGTATTTTAAAATGTTTTTAAAACACCTGGGTCAATACTTTCTTTGTTTACCTCAATAATTAGTACATATAATCTTTGACAATTAGCAACTTAATTGCTCACATAAGTGAGGGACTAATAATTGAATTTAAAAATCAAAACAGCTGCCTTTTTTAAAAGTTATATCAAGCATTCTTCCTTCCTCATGTTTCTTCCACCTTGTTTTCACTCTTAGTTTGTAAATTCACACCTTTTTAAAACAAAGATAGTGTTCAGATAAACTTTAGTCCAGCCCCCTCTCAAAGGCTACTGATTATGAACTATGTTGACTTACTTATCTAAATATTGCAATAAATAAAGACTGTCTTTGCCATCTACCTAACTGTACTATCCCTACCTTCACTTGAATTTTTTCTAACTTTCCTGAGGTACTATTGACAATTGAAAATTACATATAGTTGAGGTTTGCAATATGATGTTTTGGTACTTGTGCACATTGTGAAATTATTATACAGCCAAGCTAATTAATTGCTTCACATTATTATTTTTCTTTGTGCTGAGAATACTTGTGATGTACTCTCTTAGCAAATTTCAAGTGTGTGTGTGTGTGTGTGTGTGTGTGTGTGTGTGCACTAAGTTGCTTCAGTCGTGTCTGACTCTGTGCGAAACTATGAACTGTAGCCTGCCAGGCTCCTCTGTTTATGGGATTTACCAGGCAAGAACACTGGAGTGAGTTGCCATTTCTTTCTCCAGGGTATCTTCCCAACCCAAGGGCTGAACCTGTTTCTCCTGCATTTTCAGGTGGATTCTTTACTGCTGAGCCACCAGGAAAGTGTGCATTAGTTTTCTAGGGCTGCCATAAAAGATAACACAGTCTGAGTGGCTTAAACAACATAAATTTATTTGAAGTCTAGAGTCCAAGATGAAGGCATTGGTAGGTTTGTTTTCTTCTGAGGCCCCTCCTTGATTTGCAGGTGCTGTCCAGTTCCCTTGCTGCCTCTTCCCACAGGAGTTCCTCTGCACAGGCACACTCCTGCTGTCTGCTCTTCTGTTAACACAAACAGCAGTCATACTTGGTCATAACTGCTGCACGCCACCAGCCCCCCAGTGGCAGCTCTGCATCAGCACATACAAGCCTTTTCTTTATACATGATTACACTGTGAGGTATCAGGAACTAGGACTCAACACATAAATTTGTGGGGAAAGCAGGGAGACACAGTGCAGACCATAACAACATTTTGTGGCTTTCAGAAATCAGACTCTATTTTTGGTTTGCTTTTCATGGTAGTTATGAAACCTTTTTATCTTACAGAATATTCAGGTTGGACCCCAGGAGCACAGTGATAGTTTGCAACTGAGTGAGCTTTTATTTGCCTTTCTTGTTCTCTTCCAGAGAAGTTATTCTCTATTTTTTTCAGGGGGTGGTGGACAGCTTTCATAATCTGATGGAAGCTATTTTGTCAGTTAACTTTGACTAAAAACCTCAAAACTTAGTGGACTGATACAATAACCTCTTCCCCTCTTCTTGTGGTATATATTGTGTATTGTACGGGGTCACAAACAGTCAGACACAAATTGGCAACTGGGAAACAGCAAAATACTGCATGCTGGCAACCTGGGCTAGTTTGATCTGGGATTGTTAATGTGTGCTGTTTTAGCTTATAAACCTGTGCATTGTGGTGACCTGGCTTTCAAGGGCTCCACTGATGGATGTGGTGGTGAGCACAGGAACTGAATGTAACTGGGCCATGAGATGCTCACCATCCAGCTTGGATAACCCAAGCTCAGTCACCTGCTTGTGGTCATTAGGGACTTCAAGAGCAGAAAGAAAGAATGAGCCACAAAGACTAAGTGCTTCTATGTTCTCTCCTTGCATCACTTTTCCTGGTGTCTTCTTGGCCAAAACAAGTCATATGGTCAAGCTCAGACTGAAAAGGTACAACATGGACTCCATCTTTTGTTGGGAGAAGTGGCACAGCCATGTTGAAAAGGGGCATCTGTGCCTCTTGTGGCAAGAGAAGTTTGTGGGCTCTGGTGAGATAAAGGAGGAGGTGTAATGATGAGAAAAATAAACTAAGCAACTTCTGTTCTTATAAGTGTTCTCCTCCACACTGAGTAATTATCTTTCAAGGAAAAATGAAGGCCATCTTCCAGGGAAGTACAGATACTGGCTATTTAGAATAGAAGTACAAGGCAACTGGAAATGGAAAAGGGGGTTGAGGGGGATGGGTGGAGCACTCAGAGCACCTGTTTATTATGAAACAAATCTTCTGAGTTCTCAGTAGATAAAAATATGAGACATTCATCGGTGGGGAGCTAAGGATTTTTGTTGTTGTTGTTGAAGAAATTTTTCCTATTGTGGCATTTTTTTAATGTGAGCAGTTGATCAACTGACAACAGGGGACATTTTGTACACTTAGGACCAGTAGAGCCCTGGAAATTTCACCCCATAATCCCCCTTTGCCATTTTTAAACTCAGACAGTGCATATGAAAATAACTGAGATATCTGGAAATTATACTTCCTCTGTAAGTACATAATATAAGTCTTAAACCAGGAATCATTCCCCATAATCTCACACGAATAGCCAATCCTTGCTGTTCAGATACCAATTTATGAGTTTATTTATGTATTAATCCACTTTCTAACTTAAACATTAATCCCTACTCTATTAATTTAGAGGACTGAGCACAGTCCTAAGTACATACTATAGAAGTGAATCATCAAACTATTAATTTAGGGTATGTGGGTACTGAATGATTTTAACATTTTGTCTATAAATATGAGGGAGGAAACTTCTACTAGTTCAAAATATCCAAGGGAACTACACTCCTGCCCACATTTTTTAAAATGTCAAACCCTTAAACCCTCACAGTTTAAGCCAATTTAAAGGCTGACAGCATCCTTATCCAGGGCTTCCCTGGTGGCTTAACTGGTAAAGAACCTGCCTGCTAATGAAGGAGATGCAAGAGACAGGGTTTTAATTCTGGGTTAGGAAGATGCCCTGGAGAAAGAAACAGCAACTAACTCCATTATTCTTGCCTGGAAAATTACATGGACAGAGAAGCCCAGTCGGCTACAGTCCATAGGGTTGCAAACAGTTGGACACAACTGAACATACACGTGACACAGCATCCTTATTCAGACTAGAAATGCAATTTCAGAAGAGATGAGCATGATGAATGTTGTCATTTTCTGCAATGTATTTAAATATCATCTTTGCCTTAGACTTTATAAGCTAAAATTGAATAGCAAAGAGATGGTGCTGTGTCAGTTTTGCTCATAAAAAATCACCATAGAATCTCAGTGGCATTTCACAATAGGCATTTAGTGTCAGACTCCCAGGTCTGTGGGTCTCCTGGGCTGGGTTTCCTTCAGGTTGCAGGTTTATGTGTGCAGATTTGCTCCATGTGGCCAGATAGGCAGCAGCTACCTTGGATTAGTCCTTTGGACAGGGGTTCCTAGAGAGAGAAACGGAAGCACCGAGGCCCTGATCTGGTGCTGTGCCACCTCCACACTCCACTGGCAGGGCAAGACAGCACAACCGGTAGCAAAGCCAGGGGTTGGTAACTAATACTGTCCATTGACACTAAAGGATGGGATATTCAGAATTTCCAGAATAGTGAGAACTGGAGCCAATCATTCCATCTACCAATGAGAGCTGGTTGTTTCTAACAGTAGAAGGACATAATAGGAGTTGTTTATGTGATTTATTTCTTAGAATTGCTCAGTTGTGCTTCTTGATTCACCTAAATATGCGATAATTCAAAGATATGTTTAAATATGTTCACTTGAAATAGTAATCAAGAGTTCCCTTTCTTTTTCTTCCATCTCCAATTATGGCTTGAAAATTGAACTTTTCTCCCTTCCTGACTTCTCCCTTTGCATTATGCGTTAACGTCCTAGTTTTGCTTCAGCCCGGAGGTGCTGCCATATGGGGAAAAGGCAGACGTGTGGGCAGCAGCCTGCATCCTTTATCAGATGGCGACCCTGGATCCTCCCTTCTATGGCACCAACATGCTCTCCTTGGCCACAAATATAAGCAACCTTGGCAGACAAAAGGGTCTCATGTTGCCAAAAACACCATTCATTTTCTTCTTAAATAGAACCTTTGTGATTTTAGTAAAACTGCCCATTAAAAGCAGTCATTGTTTTATTAGTCCCATGATCCAGTTTATTTATTTATTTTCTCCTTTCTTCTAAATCTATATCATATGCTAGGGCACATTTCCCCCTATAATTTTCTTCAATTTATCATTGAAGAAAAATTTAAAAATAATATATCAAACTGCTTTTGGTCATTTTTACTTGTGGTTTGGACTGCCCTAAATCCGATATATTATATTATTCTACACATCATTTATTGTGAATCTGAAGTTAACTGTTACTCAGCTTGAAGAATATAATTCTGAGCTCAAGAACTGTTTAATTAATGCTACTTTTAAAAATGCTGGGATATTTTTGTTTCTGATGAAAATGTATACATGAGATTATGATGCTTGTTATGTAACTCTTGTGTAATGACCAAGTGTCACCATGCAAAGGCCCCTGTGGCTCCTTTACTTCCCTTACTCTAGCCTATTTGTTTTGCAGATAGTGGGGGCAGTATATGTACCAGTGCCAGAAGGCATCTACTCTGAAAAGGTAATCACTACTAACTGCAAATCTATAGAGATTGTCAAGAAATACCTAGTATCTGTGAAGATGAATTATTAAAAGGAAGGGTTCTCAAATAATCCAACCCTAGAAAAGTGTTTGGACATCATTCGTCATAGAGACCATTTGGAAGCCACCACATATCCAAGAGGAAATAGCACTTTCACTTGAAATAACATATTACCTTAATCTTCTTATTCAGAATGTTTCATATCAACCTATATATCAAGTGTGATCTGCTAAAGAGATATTTCTCCAAAGAATATATATAGATGGCCAAGGGACACATGAAAATATGCTCAACACTGCTAATTATTAGAGAAATGCAAGTCAAAGCTGCAATGAGATCGCCTCACACCAGTCAGAATGGCCATCATCAAAAAAGGCTACAAACAATAAATGCTGGAGAGAGTTTGAAGAAAAGAGATACCTAACACACTGTTGGTGGGAATGCAAAGTGGTAACAGCCACTATGAAGGACAGAATGGATGTTCCTTAAAAAACTAAAAATAAAGCTACCACATGATCTGGCAATCCTACTCCTGGACTTATATCTGCAGAAAACCATAATTCAAAAGGATACATGCACCCCAGTGTTCTTTGAAGCACTATTTAAAATAGCCAAGACATAGAAGGAATCTAAATGTCCTTCAATAGATGTATAAATAAAGAAGTTGTGGTACATATAAACAATGGAATATTACTCAACCAAAAATTAATGGAATGATGCCATTTGCAACAGTATGGATGACCTAGAGAGTGAAAGTGAAAGTCACTCAATCGTGTCTGATTCTATGCGACTCCATGGACTATGCAGTCCATGGAATTTTCCAGGCCACAATACCGGAGTAGGTAGCCTTTTCCTTCTCCAGGGGATCTTCCCAGCCCAGGGATCGAACCCAGGTCTCTTGCATTCCAGGTGGATTCTTTACCAGCTGAGCTACCAGGGAAGCCCTTAGAGATTGTTATACTGAGTAAAATAAGTTAGATAAAGACAAATATCATATGATATCACTTATATGAGAAATCCTTTAAAACAGTATGCATGAACCTATAATATAAAACAGAACTTGAGTCACAGATTTAGAAAACAAATGTATGGTTACCAAGGGGGAAAGGGTAGAGATAAATTAGAAGTGTGGGATTGACATATAGATACTACTATAAATAAAATAGATAACTAATAAGGACCTACTGTATAGCACAATAGTAATTTTTCAAAGAAAATCACAAAGAAGTGCTCCAGCTATCCACAGAGCAGAAGTTTATTGAAAGTTACTATCCCTGAAGAGGCTCAAAGTTCTGCCTCCACAGGGCTTGTCCCAGGTGACCTCCCCTCAGCTTCCCCCTGCTCCCCTTGCTGCAGCCACAAGGAGCTCCTTGCTACTGCTCTTCCCTTATCCTGGTGCTCACTTCCTTCTTATGCAGGCAGTAGCACAGGCCCTCACTTCCTCTGGGCCTCTGCATAATTAGGGCACCTGCCCTGATGTCCCCACAATCTCTCTGAATTCTCTTGTCCTCTGACCCACTTTACAAAGTTCACAGCATCCACCACCCCTAACATATGATCCATGTGCATGCAGATGTGTTATTTTATTGTCTCTTCATTCCCTACCAGAAGAGAGAGACTTTTTCAGTTTAGTTCATATCTGTTAAATGCCTAGAGCAATGCCTAGTACCAAACAGATCCTTAACAGTTTACTGATTGTGTGAATAAATTACATTTATCTAGCTGATTGTTACTTCTGGACCATTTTATGCCCTTAAATTGGCCCAAGATTACTATTCTGCCCCATCAAGCTGAATAAAATCCTTACTGTTATAATAAAAATCCTAGGGTCACCCTAGATGGAAACTTTATTCAGCTCCCTGCCCAATTCCCTTAAATTTCATTTCTATATCTACCCTTACTCTTGGCACCACCTCTGATGAAATGTAATAAACACATTATTGTGGCTGTGCACTTTTTCCTCTGGTTTCTTTATCCAGCCCACCATTTAGCATTAATAGATTCTCCTCACGTGATTTTCAGATTATATCCTAAATCTTTTCTTGCTCAACACAATGCTACCCAATTGCACTAAGCACCGCAGGCCCAGCTGGTACTGGGTTTCACTAACTGTGGACTCTGAGCAGACAATTTGACTACTTTTTTGGCATCTCCGTTTCCTCATCTGGTAAAATGGGGATCATAATGGTAACAACCTCATCAGGCTTATGTGATGATTATAACATATGCAGATCACTTAGCGTAGAGCTTGGCAGATCATAAATCTCGAGCAGTGTTTGGAAAGGCTGTTGCTGAATGAAAAGATGCCAGGATTTTTGCCCCCCGCAGGAGAAGAATTCAATCCGGTGACAGAGACGAGGCTTGATTGCTCAGAGCTTTTGTGTAATAAAGTTTTACTATTACTCCATGGGAAATAGATGGAGAAACAGTGGAAACAGTGTCAGACATTTTTTTTGGGGGGGGGCCTCCAAAATCACTGGAGATGGTGATTGCAGCCATGAAATTAAAAGACGCTTGCTCCTTGGAAGAAAATTTATGGCCAACCTAGATAGCATATTCGAAAGCAGAGACATTACTTTGCCGACTAAGGTCCGTCTAGTCAAGGCTAAGGTTTTTCCAGTAGTCATGTATGGATGTGAGAGTTGGACTGTGAAGAAGGCTGAGCACCGAAGAATTGATGCTTTTGAACTGTGGTGTTGGAGAAGACTCTTGA
>SJYF01004508.1:61984-76309 GCA_006410515.1 Procapra przewalskii | reverse complement strand
AATAAATTATTTAATTTTAATGTTTTCAATTATAGAATAATAAATAAATAATAGTTCTGATGTTTTATGTTATATATATATTATTTTTAATATAATTTATTTAATTTAGTTGGAGGTTAATTATTTTACAATATTGTATTGGTTTTGCCATACATTGACATGAATCCGCCAAGGATGTACATGTATTCCCCATCCTGAACATCCCTCCCACCTCCCTCCCCATACCATCCTTCTGGAAGGCAATGGCACCCCACTCCAGTACTCTTGCCTGGAAAATCTCATGGATGGAGGAGCCTTGTAGGCTGCAGTCCAGGGGTCGCTAAGAGTCGGACACGACTGAGTGACTTCATTTTCAATTTTCACTTTCATGCATTGGAGAGGGAAATGGCAACCCACTCCAATATTCTTGCCTGGAGAATCCCAGGGACGGTGGAGCCTGGTGGGCTGCCGTCTATGGGGTTGCACAGAGTTGGACACCACTGAAGCGACTTAGCAGCAGCAGCAGCAGCAGTCTGTTAATAAAAGAAAGGAATGTCATAGAACTCAGAATGGCACCAGGCCCCTCACTCATAAGATGCATTTTGGGATAATCTTGGCACCAAATGGTTTATCCTGGGTCATAAAATGATTAACTTGAATCGTGTAAAAGGACAGATTGCCATACAAATGGTTTCATTTAGACTAAGGCAAAAATGTCTGAGCATAGCATACTGGTTTGTTAAGTAGGCTCTGAGCCATTAGGCAGGACTGAGTTGAAGACAAAGTTTGGGGTAAATGCATAGAACATCAGCATAACTTAAGACAAACATTTCCATGAGAAAATGCATTGGTTATCTCAAGGTTTGAGAATAGTTAACTTCAGGTGAACCTGGGTGTCATTATGGCAACACAGTATTTTAAGAGAAACCTCCTTTTAAATTTATAGAGAAGGGGAAAAAAATATCGCTAGTTTGTTTTCTCCTGCCACTTAAGAAAGATAAAAATGTCTGACACTTGCAGGCTATTTCCTCCATTTGCAAACCCCTAGCCTTCCTGCCTGTTACTGTTTCAAGACTGTTCTATACATCTCTGTCTCTTTTGCTGTCTAGCATACAGAGTTATCATTACCCACTTTTCTAAATTCCATACATATGCGTTAGTATACTGCATTGGTGTTTTTCTTTCTGGATTATTTCACTCTGTATAATAGGCTCCAGTTTCATCCACCTCATTAGAACTGATTCAAATGTATTCTTTTTAATGGCTGAGTAATATCCATTGTGTATATGTACCACAGCTTTCTTATCCATTAGTCTGCTGATGGACGTCTATGTTGCTTCCATGTCCTGGCTATTATAAACAGTGCTGCAATGAACATTGGGGTACACATGTCTCTTTCAATTCTGGTTTCCTCAGTGTGTATGTCCAGCAGTGGGATTGCCTGGCTGTATGGCAGTTCTATTTCCAGTTTTTTAAGAAATCTCCACACAGTTCTCCATAGTAGCTGTACTAGTTTGCATTCCCACAAACAGTATAAGATGGTTTCCTTTTCTCCACACCCTCTCCTGCATTTATTGCTTGTAGACTTTTGGATCACAGCCATTCTGACTGGCGTAAAATGGTACATCATTGTGGTTTTGATTTGCATTTCTCTGATAATGCATGATGTTGAGCATCTTTTCATATGTTTGTTAGCCATCCGTATGTCTTCTTTGGAGAAATGTCTGCTTAGTTCTTTGGCCCATTTTTTGATTGGGTAGTTTATTTTTCTGGAATTGAGCTGATTGAGTTGCTTGTATATATTTTTTCTTTTTTAAAAAAATTTTTATTTATTTATTATTATTGTTATTTCCCTACATTACAATACTGTATTTGTTTTGCCATACATTGACATGAATTGGCCACAGGTGTACCCAATCTCCCAATGCCGAAGCCCCACCTCCCACCCCATATCATCTCCCTGGATCATCCCGTGCACCAGCCCCAAGGATCCTGTATCCTGTATTGAACATAGACTGGCACTTCCTTTCTTACACAATGGAGTATTACTCAGCCCTTAAAAAGAATAAATTTGACTCAGTTCTAATGAGATGGATGAAACTGGAGCCGATTATACAGAGTGCTTGTATATTTTTGAGATTCTTTGTCAGTTGCTTCATTTGCTATTATTTTCTCCCTTTCTGAAGCCGGTCTTTTCATTTTGCTTAGAGTTTCCTTCGTTGTGCAGAAGCTTTTAATTTTAATTAGGTCCAATTTGTTTATTTTTGCTTTTATTTCCAATATTCTGGGAGGTGGGCCATAGAGGATCCTGCTGTGATTTATGTCAGAGAGTGTTTTGCCTATGATCTCCTCTAGGAGTTTTATAGTTTCTGGTCTTACATTTAGATCTTTAATCCATTTTGAGTTTATTTTTGTGTATGGTGTTAGAAAGTGTTCTGGTTTTATTCTTTTACAAGTGGTTGACCAGTTTTCCCAGCACCACTTGTTAAAGAGATTGTCTTTTCTCCATTGTATATTCTTGCCTCCTTTGTTAAAGATAAGGTGTCCATAGGTGAGTGGATTTATCTCTGGGTTTTCTATTTTGTTCTATCGATATATATTTCTGTCTTTGTGCCAGTACCATATTGTCTTGATGACTGTGGCTTTGTAGTAGAACCTGAAGTCAGGCAGGTTGATTCCTCCAGTTCCATTCTTCTTTCTCAAGACTGTTTTGGCTATTTGAGGTTTTTGGTATTTCCATACAAATTGTGAAATTATTTGTTTCAGCTCTGTGAAAAATACCGTTGGTTGTTTGATAGGGATTGCATTGAATCTACAGATTGCTTTGGGTAGTATATTCATTTTCAGTATATTGATTCTTCTGATACATGATCATGGTATATTTCTCCATCTATTAGTGTCCTCTTTGATTTCTTTCACTAGCGTTTTATGGTTTTCTATATATAAGCCTTTTGTTTCCTTAGGTAAATATATTCCTAAGCATTTTATTCTTTTCATTGCAATGGTGAATGGGATTGTTTCCTTAATTTATTTTTCTATTTTCTCGTTATTAGTGTATAAGAATGAAAAGGACTTCTGTGTGTTTATTTTATATCCTGCAACTTTACTATATGCACTGATTGGCTCTAGTAATTTTCTGATGGAGTCTTCAGGGTTTTCTATGTAGATAGCATATTGAAAAGCAGAGACATTACTTTGCTAACAAAGGTCCATCTAGTCAAGGCTATGGTTTTTCCAGTGGTCATGTATGGATGTGAGAGTTGGACTGAGAAGAAAGCTGAGCACTGAAGAATTTATGCTTTTGAACTGTGGTGTTGGGGAAGACTCTTGAGAGTCCCTTGGGCTGCAAGGAGATCCAACCAGTCCATTCTAAAGAAGATTAGCTTTTGGACTCTGAGGGAGAGGGAGAGGGTGGATTGGTTTGGGAGAATGGCATAAAAACATGTATACTATCATGTAAAAAAAATAATAAAATAAAAAAATTAAAAAAATAATAAATAAATAAAGAAGATTAGCCCTGGGTGTTCTTTGGAAGGGATGATGCTAAAGCTGAAACTCCAGTACTTAGGCCACCTGATGAGAAGAGTTGACTCATTGGAAAAGACTCTGATGCCTGGAGGGATTGGGGGTAGGAAGAAAAGGGGGCGACAGAGGATGAGATGTCTGGATGGCATCACTGACTCAATGAACATGAGTTTGAGTGAACTCCAGGGGCTGGCGATGGACAAGGAGGCCTGGTATGCTGCAATTCATTGGGTTGCAAAGAGTTGGACACAACTGAGCAACTGAACTGAACTGAACTGATGTAGATAATCATGTCATCTACAAACAATGAGTGTCTTACTTCTTTTGCAATTTGGATTCCTTTTATTTCTTTTCCTGCTCTTATTGCTGTGGTCAAAACTTCCAAGACTCTGTTGAATAGTAGTGGTGAGAGTGGTCACCCTTGTCTTATTCCTGACTTTAGGGAAAATGCTTTCAGTTTTCACCATTGAAGATAATGTTTGCTGTGGGTTTGTGGTATATAGCTTCTATTAGGTTGAGGTATGTTCCTTCTATTCCTTCTTTCTGGAGGTTTTTATTTTTTTATTATAAGTGGATGTTGAATTTTGTCAAAGGATTTCTCTGCATCTACTGAGATAATCATATGGCTTTTTATTTTTCAATTTGTTCAGGTCAGTTCAGTTCAGTCTCTCAGTCGTGTCCGACTCTTTGCAACCCCATGAATCGCAGCACGTCAGGCCTCCCTGTCCATCACCAACTCCCAGAGTTCACTCAGACTCATGTCTATCGAGTCAGTGATGTCAACTAGCCATCTCATCCTCTGTCGTCCCCTTCTCCTCCTGCCCCCCCATCCCTCCCAGCATAAGAGTCTTTTCCAATGAGTCAACTCTTTGCATGAGGTGGCCAAAGTACTGGAGTTTCAGCTTTAGCATCATTTCTTCCAAATAAATCCCAGGGCTGCTCTCCTTCAGAATGGACTGGTTGGTCCTCCTTGCAGTCCAAGGGACTCTCAAGAGTCTTCTCCAACACCACAGTTCAAAAGCATCAATTCTTAGGCACTCAGCTTTCTTCACAGTCCAACTCTCACATTCATACATGACCACAGGAAAAATCATAGCCTTGACTAGGTGGACCTTTTCAATTTGTTAATGTGGTGTATTGCATTGATTGATTTGTGGATATTGAAGAATCCTGGCATTCCTGGGATAATGTCAACTTGGTCATGATGTATAATCTTTTTAATGTGTTGTTGGATTCTGTTTGCTAGAATTTTGTTATGGATTTTTGCATCTATGTTCATCAGTGACACTGGCCTGTTGTTTTCTTTTTTGTGGCATCATTTTCAGGTTTTGGTATTAATGGGATGGTGGCCTCATAGAATGAGTTTGGAAGTTTACCTTCTTCTGCAATTTTCTGGAAGAGTTTGAGTAGGATAAGTGTTAGCTCTTCTCTAAATTTTTGGTAGAATTTTTGGTAAATCCAGAAGCTGTCTGGACCTGGGCTTTTGTTTGCTGGAAGATTTCTGATTACAGTTTTCAATTTCCGTGCTTGTGATGAGTCTGTTAAGATTTTCTATTTCTTCATGGTTCAGTTTGGGAAAGTTTTACTTTTCTAAGAATTTGTCCATTTCTCCATTGAGAAGTTGTCCATTTTATTGGCACATAATTGCTGGTAGTAGTCTCTTACGATCCTTTGTATTTCTGTGTTGTTTGTTGTGATCTCTCCAATTTCATTTCTAATTTTATTGATTTGATTTTTCTCCCTTTGTTTCTTGATGAGTCTGGCTAATGGTTTATCAATTTTATTTATCGTCTCAAAGAACCAGCTTTTAGCTTTGTTGTTTTTTCCCATGGTCTCTTTTGTTTCCTTTGCATTTATTTCTGCCCTAATTTTAAAGATTTATTTCATTCTACTGAGCCTGGGGTTCTCATTTCTTCCTTTTCTAGTACTTTAGGTGTAGAGTTAGGTTATTCATTTGACTTTTTCTTGTTTCTTGAGGTATGCCTGTGTTGCTATGAACCTTCCTCTTAGTACTGCTTTTACAGTGTCCCATAGGTTTTTGGTTGTTGTGTTTTCATTTTCATTAGTTTCTATGCATATTTTGATTTTTTTCTTCTGTGATTTGTTGGTTATTCAGCAAAGTGTTTTTCAGTCCCCATATGTTGGAATTTTTAAGTTTTTCACCTGTAATTGAGATCTAATCTTACTGCCTTTTGGTCAGAAATGATGGTTGGAATGATTTCAGTTTGTTTTTTTTAAATTTATCAAGGCTAGATTTATGACCCAGGATGTGATCTATCCTGGAGAAGGTTCCATGTGCACTTGAGAAAAAAGTGAAATTTCATTGTTTTGGGGTGAAATATTCTACAGATATTAATTAGATCTAACTGGTCGATTGTATCATTTAAAGTTTTTGTTTCCTTGTTAATTTTCTGTTTAGTTCGTGTATTCATAGGTGTGAGAGGGGTATTAAAGTCTCTCACTATTATTGTCTTATTGTTAATTTACCCTTTCATACTTCTTAGCATTTGTCTTACATATTGCAGTGCTCCTATGTTGGGTGCATATATATTTATAATTGTTATATCTTCTTCTTGGATTTATCCTTTGATCATTATGTAGTGTCCTTCTTTATCTCTTTTCATAGCCTTTGTTTTAAAGTCTATTTTATCTGATATGAGTATTACTACTCCTGCTTTCCTTTGGTCCCTATTTGTGTGGAATATCTTTTTCCAACCTTTCACTTTCAGCCTGTATCTGTCCCTTGTTTCAAGGTGGGTCTCCAGTAGACAACATATATAGAGTTATGTGTGTGTGTGTGTGTGTGTGTGTGTTTAATCCATTCAGCAGATCTTTGTCTTTTGGTTGATGCATTCCACCCATTTACATTTAAGGTAATTACTGATAAGTATGATCCCATTGCCATTTACTTTATTGTTTTGGGTTCGAGTTTACTCTGTGTTTCCTGTCTAGAGAAGATCCTTTCACATTTGTTGGAAAGTTGGCTTGGTGGTGCTGAATTCTCTCAGCTTTTGCTTGTCTGTACAGTTTTTTATTTCTCCTTCATATTTGAATGAGATCCTTGCTGGGTACAGTAATCTAAATTGTAGGTTATTTTCTTGCATCCCTTTAAGTATGTCCTGCCATTCCCTCCTGTCCTGAAGAGTTTCTATAGAAAGATCAGCTGTTATCCTTATGGGAATCCCCTTGTGTGTTATTTGTTGTTTTTCCCTTGCTGCTTTTAATATTTGTTCTTTGTGTTTGATCTTTGTTAATTTTATTAATATGTTTCTTGGGGTGTTTTGCCTTAGGCTTATCCTGTTTGGACTCTCTGGGTTTCTTGGACTTGAGTGATTATGTTCTTCTCCATTTTAGGAAGTTTTCAACTATTATCTCCTCAAGTGTTTTCTCATGATCTTTCTTTTTGTCTTCTTCTTCTGGGACTCCTATGATTTGAATATTGGGGTGTTTAACATTTTCCCAGAGGTCTCTGAGATTGTCCTCATTTCTTTTAATTAGTTTTTCTTTTTTCTCTCTATTTAATTTATTTCTACTATTCTATCTTCTACTTCACTTATCCTATCTTCTGCCTCCATTATTCTACTGTTGGTTCCCTCCAGAGTGTTTTTATCTCATTTATTGCATTATTCATTATATATTGACTCTTTTTTATTTCTTCTAGGTCCTTGTTAAACCTTTCTTGCATCTTCTCAATCCTTGTCTCCAGGCTATTTATCCATTTTGTTTTCAAGATTTTGAATCGTTTTCACTATCATTGTTTAAATTCTTTATCAGGTAGATTCCCTATCTCTTCCTCTTTTGTTTGGTTTGATGCTCTTTTATCCTGTTCTTTTACCTGCTGGGTATTTCTCTAACTTTTCTTCTTTTTTTTATTGCTGTGTTTGGAGTGGCCTTTCCATATTCTGGCAGTTTGTAGAGTTCTCTTTATTGTGGAGTTTTCTCACTGTGGGTAGGGTTGGACGGGTGCCTTGTCAAGGTTTGCTGATTAGGGAAGCTTGGGTCGTTGTTCTGCTGGGTGGAGAAGATTTCTTCTGTTGGGAGTTCAATAAAGTGTCCAGTAATGAGTTATGAGATGTCAATGGGTTTGAAGTCACTTTGGGTAGCCTATATATTGAAGCTCATGGCTATGTTCCTGTGTTACTAGAGAATTTGTGTGGTATGTCTTCCTCTGGCCCTTGTTGGCCCATGGGTGGTGCTTGGTTTCAGTGTAGGTATGGAGGTGTTTGATGAGCCCCTATCAATTAATGATCCCTGGAGTCAGGAGTTCTCTGGTGCTCTCAGGATTTGGACTTAAGCCTCCTTCCTGCCTCTGGTTTTTAGTCTTATTCTTACAGTAGGCTCAAGACTTCCCCATTTATACAGCACTAAAAGACTTTGATGCTGGAAGAGGTTGGGGGCAGAAGGAGAATCGGACGACAGAGGATGAGATGGCTGGATGGCATCACTGACTTGATGGACGTGAGTCTGAGTGAACTCTGGGAGTTGGTGATGGACAGGGAGGCCTGGCATGCTGCAATTCATGGGGTCACAAAGAGTCAGACACGACTGAGTGACTGAACTGAACTGAATGATAAAACCTCTAGGTTAAAGATGAAAAGTTTCTCCACAGTGAGGGAAAACCAGAGAGGCTCATAGAGTTATATGGAGAAAAGAAGAGGGAGGAGTGAGATGGAGGTGACCAGGAGGAGAAGAGGGGGGATCAAAAGAAGAGAGAGAAAGCTAGAGAGTAATCATTTCCCTATGTGCTCTCCATAGTCTGGATCCCTCAGAGATGTTCATGGAGTTACACAGAGAAGAGAAGAGGGAGGAAGGAGACAGAGGTGGCCAGGAAGATAAAGGGGAGAATCAAAAGGAGAGAGACAGATCTAGCAAGTAATCAGTTCCCTAATTGTTCTCCACATCCCAGAATACACAAAGAGATTCATAGAGTTGGGTAGAGAAGAGAAGGGGGAGGGAAGAAATAGAGGCGACCTTGTGGGGGAAAAGGAGAGTCCAAAGGGGGAGAGAGCAGTCAAGCCAGTAATCTCTCTCCCATGTCAAAATGGGTACTGAAGATTGAGTTCTTAAAGGTACATAATTGATAACAAATATCAAAAAACAAAGCTTGACAATCTAGAGTATAGGTTGGATTCTCAAAAATACAATATTAAAGGAAAAAAAGTCACAAAAATTATAAAATACGTATATATGAAGTTTGCTTTAAAAAATAGGGTCTTTTTTGCAAAGTAATAGTAAATTATAAAAATGAAAATTAAAGGAGTAATAAAGGACTTAAAATTTAAAAAATTAAAGAATGACAATGATAGAAATGTATCTAGGACTTTCTCTGGTGTTGTTGTGGACAGTGCAGGGTCAGTTCATTTTCAGATAGTTCCTTTATCCAGCTTACACTTCTCAAGATCTAAAGGCCCCATCCTATGTTCAATTCAGTTCAGTTCAGTTCAGTTGCTCAGTCGTGTCCAACTCTGTGATCCCATGAATCGCAGCATGCCAGGCTTCTCTGTCCATCACCAACTCCCAGAGTTCACTCAGACTCATGTCCATCAAGTCAGTGATGCCATCCAGCCATCTCATCCTTGGTCGTCCCCTTCTCCTCATGCCCCCAATCCCTCCCAGCATCAGAGTCTTTTCCAGTGAGTCAATTCTTCTCATGAGGTGGCCAAAGTACTGGAATTTCAGCTTTAATATCATTCCTTCCAAAGAAATCCCAGGGCTGCTCTCCTTCAGAATGGACTGGTTGGTTCTCCTTGCAGTCCAAGGGACTCTCAAGAGTCTTCTCCAACACCACAGTTCAAATGCATCAACTCTTTGGCTTTCAGCTTTCTTCACAGTCCAACTCTCACATCCATACATGACCACTGGAAAAACCATAGCCTTGACTAGGTGGACCTTTGTTGGCAAAGTAATGTCTCTGCTCTTCAATATGCTATTTAAGTTGGTCATTACTTTTCTTCCAAGGAGTAGGTATCTTTTCATTTCATAGCTGCAGTCACCAACTGTAATGATTTTGGAGCCCCCCAAAATAAAGTCTGACATTGTTTCCACTGTTTCCCTATGTAGTCGGTGCTAACTACAGGGTTTTAATCTATTGCACCTGTCACTTCCAAGGCGGTTCCGTATGTTTTAGCTTCTTCTGTTTACTGGTCTCTTCAGTGTCTAATTTCTGCCCTGACACAAGGGGGTGGTGGTGGACGCTTTTTTAGGCTCACTTATTCAGTCATGCTGAGTCGTGGGAGGGAGGAACCCTGCAAACAAATAACTCTGGTGTGTGCAGGGAGTGCTCACAGTGACTCGGCCACACTGGGTTTGCCCCCACTCATGGGGAATGTGCCCTCCCAGTCCACACTGCTCAGGCAGTGTTGCTCTGCCGGGAACTGTCTGAGGCCAACCCTGGGTTGTATGCACTTCCCAGGTCTAAGCCGCTCAGGTTCAGGTACTTGGGTACTTCTCAATGGGGCAGACTCCACTGGGCCTGCATTTTGTGCCCTTCCCAGGTCTGAGCAGCTCAGGTGACCAGGTGTTTGGAGAGTGCTATCACTGTGACATTGCTTCTTCCGCCCCTGCTGCTCGGTTTTCTGGGTATACAACAGGCGTACCTTCTCAGGCAGATGTCCACCATCTGGAATCCCAAGAAGTCTTGGTTAGCAATGAAGCCTGCTTACAGTTTGGTAGATGATGCCACTCTGGGGCCATGATTACCTCCTTCTGGCTCTGGCTGTCCTAGCCTGCCTGTCTCCAGCAGGGAATGGGCTGGTCCCCAGCTGGCTAGCTCTAGTCAGTCCTTTGTTCTGTGAGTGGGCCTGGCAGTGTCTTAGGTTGGAGCTTTTCGCAGGATAGCTATCCCATAGTCTGGTTTGCTATCTCAAGTTAGTTCCCTCATATTGGCCTCGGGGCATTCAGGCCCCTTCTTTAAGCAATGCAGTCTGCACCTCCCTGCCTAGCCCTGCTTGCTAGTGGTGGGTGCAGGTGTCTGTACTGCTTCTCCACTGGGAGTTATCATTGAGCATGTAATCTTTGAGGTTTAAATATTTATTTTTTTCCTCCTGGTTATGTTGCCCTCTGAGGTTCCAAGACTCACCACAGACTCAAAAGTGAAAGTGTTTCCTGGTGTTTGGAAACTTCTCTCTTTTTTACGACTCCTTTCTGGGGGATGGATCTCCATCCCTACATCTTTTGAGTCTCTTTTTATCTTTTGTATTTTTTTCCTACCTCCTTTTGAAGACAGTGGGCTGCTTTTCTGGGTGTCTGATGCCCTCTGCTGGCATTCAGAAGTTGTTTTGTGGAATTTACTCAGCGTTCAAATGTTCTTTTGATGAATTTGTGGTGGAGAAAGTGGTCTCGCTGTTCTATTCCTCTGCCATCTTAGGACAGCCTTCTTATGTTATATATTTTTTTAATTGTTAATAAGAGAGTTTTGAATGTTTTGACAAAAATTTTTAATGTCCTTGAACAATTGTATTTTCCCCCATTGATTAGCAAGATGGCATTTTTTTTACTTTTTATTTTCAATTGGAGTATAATTGATTCACAATTTTTTGTTAGTTTCAGTTGTAAAACAAAGTGATTCAGTTGTACAAAGACATGTATCTATTCTTTATTCAGGTTCAGTTTTCATGATCATTTTATGATCTTTGAACTACTTTGCAAAGTGAAGACTGTATGAAATTATGTCAAAGTAAAATTGTGCTGACAAGAAAGTTGGTGCATGATTATATCATAATATTCACAACTTTATTCTTTACATACTACACTGTCATGACATTGGAAGATTCTTAGAATATAGATAAATGTGTCAAATACATTTTCAAATAAAAAAGTCTACATTTTGTGAAATAGAAATATTTATTTATATTTTGGCTGTGATGGGTCTTTGCTTTTTCTAGTTCTGACGAGTGAGGTCTACTCTTTGTTGCAGTGCTTGGGCCACTCTTATTGCAGAACGTGGCTTCAGTAGTTGCAGCTCATAGGCTCAGTAGTTGTGGCACACAGGCTTCTTTATTTCGAGGTGGGTGGGAACTTCCTGAAACAGGGATTGAACCTATGAACCTTGCTTAACAAGGCAGATTCTTAACCATTGGACCACCGCCCCTCTACATTCATAGCTTCCGTCTGGTCATCATGCAGTCATCCTCTCATCACATAGTCAGCTTCTTCTGCCTGGTGAGGGGACTTCAGTATCTGGAAAACAGCTCACAGGATATGGCTCAGAATATTATCTATGACTCTTGAGGAGTAACTAAAGGTCTTTGGCTCTGTTTAGTGACTAGTGTGTTTTGTCTTGCGTAAAGGCTTAGAATGTGAGGCATAACTGGTTTTAAGGTGAAGGTTCTGCTTACAAGCAGAGCCTCTATAAAGATTAGCTTTTCTTTCTTTCCAATCCATTCACCTATTCATGGGCATTTAGGTGGTTTCTGTATCTTTGCTCTTGTCAATAAGAGTAACATGAACACAGAGGTGCATATATCTTTTTCATGTTTCTGTTTTCCTTGGAAAAATGTTCAGCAGTGGATCATAAGATAGCATTTTGTTCCATAGTATTTTTTTGAGGTATAGATAGTATTTTGTTTGAGGACCTCTGTATCATTTTCCATAGCAGTTGTACCAATGGACGTTCCCATCAACAGTGCACAAGGATTCCCTTGCCTCCACATCTTCACCTGCTGTCTATAGTACTTTGTAGGATAGTCATTCTGACAGATGTGAGGTGATATCTCACTGTGGTTTTGACGTGCATCTCCCCAATAAGGAGTGATGTAAAACATCTTTCCATGTGCCTGTTGGCCATCTGTATGTTTTTTGTGTGTGAAAAAAAAAATCCATTTGGATCTCCTGCACATTTTTTCCAGGTTGTTCCTTGTTTTTGAAGATCCAAAGAAAATCTTGCTAAGATTTATGTCAAAGAATGCACATACTGCTTATGTTTTCTTCCAGGAGATTTATAGTTTCAGTATCAGGTTGAAGTCTTTGATCCCTGCTGAGTTAATTTTTATGGATGGCGTGATGAATGAGGAATCATCTTGAAGTGGAATGTGTGATTCATCTGGGGTTCCTGTTTGTCAAAACTGTGAGGTGTAAGTCTGTTCAAGTCTTCTGCCCAGTGTTTTCATTAGGCTGCTTGTTTTTCAGAGATGGAGTTCAGTATGTTCTTCGTTTTCTTGGATAGAATCCCTTATCAGAGGAGTGTTTTGTTCTCTATTCTCATTTACTTTTAAAAAATCAGAAGGAAGAAGTTCACAAACTTGAGTTTTGGTAGTCTTTTTATTTTTCTATTTTAAATGGACTACAATGGATCAACATTTAACATATTTCAAAAGCACATTTATAATGTAGCATTGCATAGATTGCCTCAGAACTTGATTTATTTAATGGATAGCTATTGACTCTTACAGAAAATTTTTTCCTATTACTGTGAGAAGTCATGCTGAAATCCATGTTCTCTTGACCACAAATGCATTTTCCCCAGTGTCCCACACATACCCACTTGTTGTCTTTAGACTTTGTCGTGATTTATGAAGAGAGAGATTCTTATTTCCACTTGTATAGGTTCAAGTGTATCATCTTTTCTAACTTATAGACTTTTCCAGTCTGCTTTCAAAAGGCCTCCATTCAATAATAGCAATTCCTACATTGTTATCTGAGCGCTTGACTGATTTTCATTTGTCAGACCTCATCTTCCTTCCTGGGTTGCCAGGTGGTGCCAGTAATAATGGAGAAGGAAATGGAAACCCACTCCAGTGTTCTTGCCTGGAGAATCCCAGGGACGGGGGAGCCTGGTGGGCTACCGTCTCTGGGGTCGCACAGAGTTGGACACGACTGAAGCAACTTAGCAGCAGCAGCAGCCAGTAGTAAAGAATTCACCTGCAAATCCAAAAGACACAGGTTTGATCCCTGGGTTGGGAATATCTCCTGGCAGAGGAAATGGGACCCTACTCCAGTATTCTTGCTAGAAGAATTCCATGGACAGAGGAGCCTGGTGGGCTACAGCCCATGGGGCAGCAAAGAGTGGAACACTACTGAGTGTCTGAGCAGCAGCAGATCTTCCCCCGCCTCCCTCCCTCACTGCCTTCCAGCCTTCCGCCTTCCATCGCTCCCTCTCTGCCTCCCCCCATCGCTCCCCACTTCCCTGCCTCACTCCATTGCTACCTCCCTCACAAGACCCCGGAGAAGCCCAGGGTCTTGCTCATGCAGCCCTGGGCAGCTAGTGCCTGCTGTCCCATTCCCCGGAGTCTCTCCGGACTTTTCTCCACCCAGGGATCGCTTGGGGATTGTTTCTTCTTTAGGCACCATCCTGCCAATATTTTCCTAGTCCTCCCCTCACCCCCAATCTGGGGAACAAACTGGAGTGCCCGGCGTCAAGTGGTGCCTAGCCTGGAGCTAGCTCCAAGGCCATGCCTCTAGTCTGAAACTGAAGCCTTCAACAGTCTAGGAAGAGTTCCTGCCTCTGTGCAACAAGTACACACCCTCAGGCTGCGTGCATGCGTGCTCTGTCGGGTCCCACTCTGCGATCCAATGTACTCTAGCCCGCCAGGCTCCTCTGTCCTCAGACAAGAATAGGCGATCTGTAGAAAACCCGCGGACGTTGGCGCCTGGTGTCTGGCGCCATCTGGCGGCCTCTTTTATGCTCTCTCTGCTTCTGGCGACTGGCAACTTTCTCAAGGGATGAGATTTCACCTCTGGGCCGAGGCAGAGTTTTGAGAGACCAGCAGCTCCACTGGCGACTATTGCGGTTGCATGGGGAGCATGGACATCTCATGCTCGCGCTGAAGATGGGGGATGTAGGTGTTTGTTTGTTTGTCTGTTTGTTTTGTGTTTGTTTTTTGT
>SJYF01004508.1:44178-61945 GCA_006410515.1 Procapra przewalskii | reverse complement strand
TTTTGCGGGGGTGGGGGGGGGAGTGGCCGTGGGAGGGTGATCAGCACTGTGCTCCAGAGCCCAGGGATGAGGCTGCCTGACCTGATCTAACCAGAATTCACAGCACTCCTCCAGCTGTGACCTGACCTGACTCTGGTCAGGCTGCTGAAGAAGAAAGGGAAAGAGTGTCCTTGCTTCCGTGCATATGACCTGATCATTTTGTGTTAACCTTATTAATTTCCCCATTTCCTCTCTGCTTCCCACTCCAGAGATAAGTACGGGTGTGAGGTGAGGCCTGTGAAGGGCATGAGTGGCATGCGGGCTTGAGGCCTGGTCATTAACTTTGATTTTTCAAAGTTCCACTCTGGAGGTGCAGACCAGCATGGGCTGTGAAAAGTGAAATGGATAGTATGGCATGGGCCCAGTCTCTCGTGGGGCCCAGCCTCAGAGCTCCCTCTCTGTGTTTTTCACCAAGACCCCATTCAGAGACTTGGATAGAGCAGTTCTTCTTTGGATGAATTGGGAGGGTATTTGCCTTGTTCACTCACCCTATGTTCTTAGTGCTTGACCCTCTGCCACTGATAGCTTATGGTGAACCATGTCAGATTTGTGATCTCTGAAGATTTAACTTCAGGACTGGGGACCAGGCTTGATCACTCAAGAGCTTTTATATAGCAGAGTTTTATTAAAGTGAAAAGGGACAGACAAAACTTCTGACATAGACATCAGAAGGGAACAGAGAGTACCCCCCTTGCTAGTGTCAGCAAGCTGTTTTATGTCTGTTAGAAAGCTATTAATCAGATAAGAGAAACATCTCAAGGCTGATGGAGTTTCACTAGGCCCTTCTCCCACAATATGCATTTTGGACATATGTTGGCATGGGGTTTGTCATCCCCCAGCCATGAAACAATTAATATGAATCCTGGTTTGTTGAGCTATTATCAGCCCAGGGTTTGAGAAAAGAAAAAATGTTAGTCTTAGGTGGAGCCATTTTGAAGAAAGGAAAATTACAAAGGAAATACATAAGTTTTATTAACATAGCTTAAGAAAAAATTTCCATAGAGCATTTGTTTGCTCCTGCCGCTTAAGGGAGATATTGGACACAAAATGTTGGACACTTTCAGCCTATTTCCTCCCTTTGGAAATTCCTGGCCTTCCTAACTGTTACCCTCTCACTGCCACAATACCTGGGTCCACCATATGGCCCTGAGAGCTCTGGGGCTGGTGGTAATGGGGGTAGTACTGGGAACCTGTTGCCAGAGTGAGGTCCGAGGGGCCCCTTGCAATTTGTGGATAGACCGGATTGCTGGGCACAGTAATTTTTTCACCCAAAGTGAGCATTTTTTTGCTACCAGGTAGGAGTTGGCTTGGTGTTTTTTGGTGTCTGTTGGCAAGCAACTTTGATTTCTGGGCATGAACTGGGCTCTAGCCTTAACTATCAGTTTATATCAATTCTCTTTTCACTTTCTTGACTCCCCCTGAGCCTGAGTGCTGGTTCTTGAGGGTGTATCTGACAACTTGCAGTGAAGTTGATGGCAATGCAAGGGAAGTAAAGCCATGCACGGTGGGTTTTCTATCTTGTGTGCTCCCTACCAAAGGCACCTGGTAGTGACTGAGACAGCTCTATCACAGAGATTCCATGCCATGCATTAGATGTAATCTTCCTGGGGTTGTTGGGCATACTCACCTAAGAAAAGGTGGCTGGCAAGGCTGAAACAGACTCTGTCATGGATTGTTCTCATTAGACCTCCTTCTGGGAGGTTTTATATACTATGATTATGTGCTATACTGATGATGGACTCTCTGAGGATGTGTCTAAGCCATTCTAGACGATGGATGAACTCATGTTAGCAGGGCTGTTTTTTTTGGTTTTGTTTTTGTTTTTTTCTTACCCATGGTCCCTCACCTTGCCTTTCTACCTCCTGGTGTGTAGAAAGCAGGAGTGTGGAATCTGGTGTGATTTCAGCCTTCCAATATCTGTCTAATGGCATTGACAAGGCTGAGGTCCTCTGAAGCCTCACCCTTCACTTTCTTGGTTTGTGTTTCTTAAGTGGTTCTTTTTACCATGAAGAGGGCTAGGCCCACCCCAGTGCTGTGTGCCCCATCAGTCCACAAGTGTGTTTTATTGACTTGCTTGTGATTTTCCTGAAGTGTTCCAAGTCTTCCCTCAGATGGTTGAGACTAGATGGTGGCATTATTTTCTCTTCTCATTGAATCTCTCTTGTTTGCACTATAGTGGGGCATTCTTTGAGTTTCTTTCTTAAAGATCAAGATAATGTGGTCACACCTTCCCCATTTGTGGGGCAGGTGCTTCATAATGGTCATCCCTACTGTGTGGCAAGGGCAATGGACTTGGCTGGATGGGTGCTGTGAGTCCCCCTTTGCCAGGGTTATATATGGACACATGAACAATGGTGCAGGGAAGGCAATGCAAAGAGGGCTAAGACTTCAAGTGAGACTCAGATGAATTAGAGTCAGTGCTTCCCAGCCTTCACTATGAGGTCTCAGGTTGGTCCATTGATTACTTCTGCTACGAATTACTCCAGACCCAATTAAGCCCTGGCACTTGTTGAAGTGCCTCTGAGGGTCTCACTGGGAAATGGTAATAATTGGAGAATGTGTGCTTTGGTGGAAAAAGCCCTCTCTAGTGATCTGAGAGCTAGTTGGGGTGGGGTACTGAACCCTTAAGGTGCTGCACTTTCAAAATGTGTAGAACCCATTGGTGAGGTGCCACTGCCGGTGAGCAAAGCTTGCTAACTTCCCCTGTGGTGACCCCATGGTGCAGCTGACCACCACCTCCCTTTGATTACTTCAGTCTGTGCTTTCCTACTCTGAGTCAAGGTAGGTCCCCCCAGCCTGGTGTCTGGCACAGGCAAGGATATATGTGCAGTTCCCAGGTTGTGTGCTAAGGGGGAATGCTCATTTTCAACTTATCTGTTGCCTCACTATGAGGAGCTGCCTTGCTTGCTCCCATCCTGTGTCAAAGCCTGTGGTAGTACACAGGCATGGATGTGGTTGCTCTCTGAAAACATTTCCTTTGGATGTGGGACCCATGGTGAAGAAGATTAGGGTAGATACAGATGGGATGATGAGCATGTGGGCAGCTTTTCCATGGCAATGGATCCTTCTCAAGTGGGCTTAGTGGTGGGGATGAGTCATAGAAAATGTAGATATGGCTAAGGCTGCCTGACCTCCAAGGTATAGGGCCACCCTTGGGTCTGTGAAGGTGCTGCCCTGGTTGATTTCCTAGGGGCCCAGTTTTATCTGAGGTCTTCCTTACCTGGATAATTCCTGTGCCCCTGCCCCATGGCTTTCAACTTGCATGTATGCTGCCTGTCACTATTGCTGTCAGTCTTCTTGCTCAGATGGCTGCTTGTGAGTGTCATCCCTGGCTGACTTGGCTGGAAGTCTTCTCAGATGAAGTGCACCTGGACCCCATGGGGGCAGGTATATAGTGATGGGGGAAAAGAGTTTGTTGGGTGTGTGTTGGAGGAAATTTCATAGACTATTTTTTGTTCTCTGCTGTTGATGATGATCTCAACACCTATGAGACAACCAAAGGTGCCACTCAAAGTCCCTTGAGGGAAAAGGCACAATTTTTCTGCCAGAGGTATCAGGCAGTAAGACCAGGTGTCTTTCTTTGGCAGCTGATTAGCATTGGGATTATTTCTGATATCTTCAGGTCTCGATGTGGCAGAGTAGATGCCCCCACAGTGACTGCTTTTCCAGTGCCTAGTCTATATAATAGACTTAGTCACCTTTATGCCTGTCCATTCTGGTTGCTGATCCCAGTGCTATGCCCTGATACATCTCACTCCCCAATATCATCTTGGCTTCAGTGTCCTTTTGCTATTTGTAGAGTGTTGTCAGCACATGGAGGTCAATTTCCTACTCTGCCTTGCCCCAAGGGAAACTTGAGTGTCAGTGTGAGTTTGGCTGTAGTTACTGGTTTTGACCAGCCACAGTCGCCATACTAATCTATAACACTAAGTAGGTGAGGATGAGAGGAAGCTGGTCTTGGTATAATAATCTGGTGCTTTAGTCCTCTTTTCATGCCACCTAGGGGACTGTACCTGGGTTGCACTGAGGCACAATCTAACCTTGTATAATTGAGATGGTCTATTATCCTTATTTTCGGTCCTGTAGTCAAGAAGCCAGTTAAACTCTTGCATCCTTCCTTGGCTTAGAGGAACCTCCTTCATAACAGTAGGGGGCACACTGTCCTCTCCAGGGCGCTTGGGGTGGATGAGGGGTGGGTGGGGGTGTTTAGTACGACTGTCAGCTTGCGGCTGAAAAAGATCAGAATAGCATGAGCTGCCATTTGAGACACTGTCCCATCACAACTCTGGCAGTAGACTTGAGTTCCCAACAAATCAAAGCTTCAGGAGTGGGAGTGAGGGTTGTGCTGGGTGAAGGCAGGGCAGTGGACAGGGACCGCTTCCTTGTCTTAGGCCTTCTTCCTTCTTTGTCTGCTCTTGCCTTCTGATTGTCTCCTCCTGCTCCTCTGTGCCCTCCATTTCTTTAAGAAAGCACACAGCCTTTCCATGTCCCATTGTTGCCACAGGTCAGGGCTCTGTTCTGTCCAGAACCTCCATGTTTCCTTCCTTGGCTTAGTGGAACCTCCTTCCTAAGAGCAGGGGGTACACTGTCCCCTTACATGGGTCTCTCCAGGGTGCTCGGGCTGCTGGGTGGGCTGGGGGGTGCAGGCATCAGACTCTACCTGAAACAGCCCCAAATGATGTGAGCTGCCATTTGAGATGTTGGCCCATCACGTCTTTGGCAGTAGACTTGAGTTTCTGGCCACCCAAAGACATGGGGGTGTAGGTGGGTGTGGATGTGGGGGTGGGGAGGGTGCTGGACTGGGACTGCTGTAGGGAAAGGACTCCAGGGGGCACAGAGGAGTTGGGGAGGGATGTGGGAAACTGAGGCAAGGAAAGTGAGGGATCTAGTTGGAGGCACTGGAGGGAGCGTCCAGTGTCTGGGAATGCCTCAGAGGAGCCAGTGGAGGCAATTGAGGCCAACAAACATGCAGAATGTGAAAAGACAGGAAAACCTGGAGCGTTTTGGAAGGCAAGGCAGACTGGGAAAGGGGCCATGGGGGGCAACTTGAAAGGTCCTAGGGAAATTCCTGGGAAGTTAGGACTCTCTGCACTGGTGTTGGCCCCCAAGCCTGGGTTTGATCACACCCACTGCATGGCAGGGCCACAAACCAAAGTCCTGAATGGCCTGCCCAGCCCAATCCGTCCATCAAGGATGTTGAGGGTCTGTGGCACAGGCTGTGCCTGTGAAAGCCCACTCGCTCCTCAGGATTATGTCCAGGTTCTCTGCTTAGAAAGAGGCCAGGGGTGTCCCCTCCATCTAAGTATCCACCACTACTTACATAAATAGGGGCGGAGTTGCCTCACCCTATCCAAAGTCCTGAGCTTCTGGGTCCTGGGCCACTAGGCCAGCAGTCTGCAGCATCACTGTGACTCCCTCATTATGGCTTGGTCCGGCTCCTCCAGCACCTTAAGTGGTATGTTGGCCCTTGCTCCCTGGGGTGGATCACATTTCGGGGGGTTTGTGGATCACCAGGCCAAGGGTTCAAGGCAAATGTATCGACTGCCCACCAAGAATGGCAGGGACCAATAGGCTGGACCCATGGTTCCCAGGCGTTAGGTGTGCCCAAAGAGGCACTCTTTGGTAGTTTTGCTCCCTTGGCATACACATGGCTTCTACTTTCTCTTTTCTGAGATGATGGTGTTGGTTGAGGGGGCACGGGGAGGGGGAACTGTGATGGGGCCCTTTTTCCTCATCTTCCTGTGGAAATGGAAGTCAGGGACCTCTGTGGCTTTGCCTCCTTCAGTGACTTTCTCTCCACAATGGCCTAATGCCTTCTATCTTCTATCAGGCATTGTGTGTTGGGCTTCATTTTGGCTTCCTTCCCTGTTCCACTAGTGATGGCTAATATGGCCTGTGCTCGTGTTAGCCCCAAGATGCCAGGTTCCCTCCTTAGCATCGTGATGGAGAGAAATCTGGGAGAAATCCCATCGAGACATTACCCAGGCATCTCCTCATATGGGTGGAAAAATGCGGTGGGATAATGTTGTGGTCTTTGGTGGGTGGGAGTTCTTACCACCTTTGTTTAGGGGTTGGGTTTGGTTTCCTTTCTGCTTGCTCTGTTTCTTGAATTCCTGTGTGGGTGAGGGTGGGGGATTTCCCCACCGCCCTTGCCACTCAGCTTGTCTGTCAGAGTGTAGCCAAATGACTTCCAAATGCACACCCGTCCCCAGGCTCCCAGCTTTGCTCAGGCACAGGAGCAACTCCCCTGGGCGGGAAGCACGCTTGGGCTCCTCCGTCAAGTCCTCGCCCATGTACTCTGAGACTTTTCCCTTCCTTCTCTTCTTCCACAGGCCCCATCATCACAGGATCTCAAAGGAGGAGTTCGATCTGAAGCTGAGCCAGAAGGATGCCCTGCAAGCTCCCTGTCAACAATACCCCTACCCAGGGATTGTGACCAGAGAATGACTGGCCCAAGAGCTTGGCATTGCTGAAAGCAGAGTTCAGGTAGGCCCCCATCTCTCCATCTGTTCTCTCTTTCAGGCTCTCCATGCTGATTCAAGTCAGCTGAAAGCATCTGGCGGCCTTTCTCCTGAGAAGGAATTCTCTCTGTTTGCCCCTAGGCCTAGTTTCAAAAGCAACAAAGAAGATGGATAAAACAGAGCCAATCGCCGTCTGAGTATGTTCACCAAGACGGGGAAGGGGGGCCAAGGTCCACATCCACTCCACCATCGCCACCTCCTTGACCTCAGTCTTCCTTTCAAGATTATTTATCCAGTATTCTCCAAAAGCAAGTCCTGCAGAGGTGGTCCCGAACCTCCCCCCTTTCCAGAGAATTCTCTCTGGTGGCGGATGACCACAGGAGGCCCAGAAACACCAAGGGCAGAGGAAACAGGGCCTTCAGGTTGCTGTCCCCATCGGTGTCCCAGATCGGGGCAACACGCCCCCAGCTGGCATGGGCGGGCAGCACTGTTCCTCCTTTGCACTCCCTCCCCAGTCCCCATCAAGAACTTTAACCTTTGGCTGCCCAGACAAGCTTGGCCAAGGAGTATGCTTCAGGGCACTCCACAGCAATACTGGAGGAGGAAAGAGACATACATGGACATGCACATGTGCAGTGTGTGTGTGTGTGCTTGTGTGTGTGCATACATCCACAATGGATCCAGGCACGTGATCCATCTGTGTGTGGATTCCTTAGAGCCCTGCCTTGGCTGCAGAGCCACCTGAAGTGATTCAGGTGTGTGGGACTCTCCATCCCCTGAACACCGTCTAGGTTATCTGTGCTGTGAACGTTCCATGGGCCTTAACCTCCTCTCCTCTCGGTGTGTTCTTTCTTTGGTAGAAGACTCGGCCAGAGGGGCCCAGAGAAAGAGGACAGTCATGTCTCATTCTCAGACAAGGATCTTTGTGCAACCCTTCACGAGGGATAGCCTGCTGGGGAAGAACTGGCTCATCAGACAGGAATCCCAGATTTTTGAATGCAGGTAAGTTTTCCACCCAGTGCATGGGCCCAGGACGTGACCCAGGAGAAAGGAGTGTTCAGCTTTCCAAGCATTGACACTGGATACACGTAGGCTTGGGCTGGGCCTTGGGCTTGGGCTTGGGCTTGGGAGGAGGGGGCCGAAAGTTGGTGGGCTGAGTGGTGGGTTTTGGGCTGCTTGTGGCCGTGCAGGCACCCTTCATTTCTCAGGGGCAAGGGATTCATTTACAGAAAATGGCCCCGCGGAAGTCTCCCTGGGCCTGACAGACCAGAGGACAGGCGGGAAGGTGGGCTGTCGAATTGGCGCCGTGGAGGTGCCAGCACGTTGATCTGGATGGTCACGACTTCTGATGTGCCTGTCTGCATTCTGCTCCCCTAGATATGGTTTTAAAATCAAAGAGTTAGCACTCCCAGTAGAGCCCTAGCAGGCCCAGCAACGGCCGAGCCCATGGGGCAGGAGGTGCATAGGCCATGACTACTCCTGTTCCAGAGGACCAAAGGGCCCCAGCTGCTGTCCAGAGCACCACTCCTCCCCTTCCCCCATCTCAGCCACAGGAGAGCATGCCATCCTTGGAGCAGCCACTCCATTTTGGTCCCCCACTTTCTGGGTGCCCAGGACTGCCTCTGGAGACTGTGAGGGCCAGCTGTTGATGATCTTCATTGTCCAGCCCAGCCCAGTGGCTCTCCAGCCAAGTGGGAAGCCACTACCTCCTCCCCAGGTGGCATTTCCCTGTGCTGCATGTTACCCTGTGGTCTTGGCTCCTTGGCAGCCTGGGCAAGGGGCCATCCTGCCACCTGTACGGCCTGAGACACACATACCACGGTGGCCAGAGTCACCTGATGGTGAAAGCATGGCCACTCTGCTAGAGCCACAGCCCTAGCCCCGCAGCCTTCCAAACTTGAAAAGCCTCTTAGATGAGCTCTTGGTGGCCACGGGAGTCCTGGACTGGCAGGAACATTCCCCAGGGGCTGCTGCCAATGCAGGAGCACACCCTGCACTCCCAGGCACATGCAGCCTCCAAGACGAGCTCCTGGCTGCTATGTGCATCCTGGGCTCACCAGGTTCTTCCCTGAGATCCTCCACTGTTCTTGCAGGGGACCACCCAGCCCTCCCCGGGTCACTCAGCCTCCTAGAGGAAATTTTGGCCTCCACGGCCATCCAGAAAATGCCCTGGTCTTCCCTGGGGGCTGTGGTGGAAGAAGTAGTTGAGGCAATCCTGGAACACCCCTCAGTGAGGACAATTATGAGGCCCTCCTCGACATGCTGCCAGATTCCCCAGGCCCTCAGGTTTAGAGGTAGAGCAAAGAAGGGGCACCTTCTCCCTCGAGCCTCTTTCAGGTCTCCTTGCCTGGGATGTGGAGCCATGGAGCCCAGGGAGAGGGGCAGTTTCAGGTGGGGGGAGGAGAGAATACAGATAGGATGTCTACCAACAAAAATGAGGACAAACCTGAGAGCTAGACCTTTGGGAATCAAGCCCCCCCCCCAAGAGGGACACACCACCTGAAGCATCATGGAATCCCAGTACTGCACTGACTAAGAGGGTGCCTAAAAGGGGACATGCCATGAAACCAATAAAGAAACCCAGTGCCCCACACAGGTTCTTTTGATCTGGCTCTTCTGTATTCTGGTCCCATTTTTCCAGCAGTCCACACAGGAGAACTCCTTCCCTATTCCAGGGGCAGCAGAGGGAGGAGGAGTGGGAGAGAGAGAAGTGGGAAGGTGGAAGGCTAGGAGATGCAAGGTGGGAGGGGGTGAGTGGGTGGAGGGAGAGGGTGGGGGCAAAGGGAGAGAGTGGATGTGAAGGAAGAGAGCTGGCTAAGGCTGAGTTTGAGAGGGAGGGAGGGTGAGAGGGAAGGGAGGCAGGGAGATTTGGGGAAAAAGGGAGGGAGAGGGATGTCACAGGAGGGGTGTGGAGCCCATGTCTGGGACTCAACTTCATGCCACCGGCAAACCCTGCAGGTATCCCTAAAATGCAGCATCTGGGACACGCTTCCCTCAGTTTGGAGATGCCTGCCTGGGCAGTTTTCCCGAGGTCAGATCCTCTTAGCAAGCAGTAGGGACCGACCCATACAACCACTTTCATGACCAGGCTCCATGTGGATACACATGCCTGGTATATCTGCAAAGGCCAATCATTGCCCACCGTGTCTCTTTTAACCCTCAAAATGTAGTGACTGAGATCGCCCTGCCACCAGCATCCTCCAGTCACCCACAGACATACAGACGTTATTTACTTGCAAACCCGCTCCTTAATTCATAGACCCAATGGTTTCGAAGTACATATGAATCCCTGACTGTTTTTATGTGAAGCTCTGTGGCTGGGTTTAGAAAAGTGGGTGGCCAAATAATACATTGCTAAAGACGGTTGTGGTGTGGTATTGTGGTTTGTTGATTTATTTTCAATTCACTGGGACATGTTCACAGTGAAAATAGAAGTGCCTCTCATCATCCATTCCACGCGTGGCTTCAGGTGGCATACTTCCTTCTTTGTCTGCTCCTGCCTCCTGGTTTCTTCCTCCTTCTCCTTGCCACCCTCCATCTCTTTAAGAAAGCACACACGCTTTCCATGTCCCATTTGTAGGCACAGGTTAGGGCTTTGTTCTGTCCAGAAGGTCCATGCTTCCTTCCTTGGCTTAGTTGAATCTCCCTCCTAAAAGTAGGGGGTATACTGTCCCCTTTCACAGATATCTCTAGGTCATTCGGGCTGGGGGATGGGCTGGGGAGGTGCAGACATCAGGCTCCACCTGAAAAAGCCCCAAATGGCATGAACTGTCATTCGAGTCACTGGCCCATCAGGGCTCTGGCAGTATACTTGAGCTCCAGGCAACTCAAAGGCTTGGGGGCAATGGTTTGGGATTACTGTAAGAAAAGTGTGCCAGGAGGGCATGGAAGAGTTGGGGAGGGACATGGGAAACGGAGGCAAGGGAAGCAAAGGAACTAGATGGAGGCACTGAAGAGAGTGTCCAGTGTCCAGGAATGCCTAGGAGGGGCCAACAGAGGCAACTGAGGCCAACGGATGTGTGGAATATGAAAAGACAGGAAAACCCAGATCTTTTCAGAAGGCAAGGCAGGCTGAAAAGGTGGCGTGGGTGGCCTCAAAGGGACCTAGGGGAATTCCTGGGCAGTTAGGCCTCTGTGCACTGCTGATGACCCTGAGCCCAGGGCTGATCCTGTCTGCTGTGTTGCAGGGCCGCAAAACAAACCCGTGAACAGCCCACCCAGACCAATGTGGAACTTGGGGTTTGTTGGCACAGGCCGTGCTCATGAAAGCCCACTCACTCCGCGGGATTCTTTTCCGCCCCCTCCCCGCCTGCTGCCCCTGCCACTCCGGTGGGCTGGTAACTGATTCAAGGGGAGGAAACACAGAATTTGAGCCATTCGCCCTAGTGAGACTGCATCCCGCCCTGTGATCCTGCTAGGGAAAAAGGTATATTTCCCGCTCCACTTTGCGAATGCCTGCTTACTCACAAGAGCATGAAAGCATACACAGTCCTGTCTAATGCTTTGTGACCCCGTGACGAGTTCTGAGGCCAGATGGTAGCTTTTCCCCTTCTGCAGCAGATCTCCAGAACACAGGCATTGAACAGGGATGCCCTGAATTGCAAGCGGATCCTTTACCAACTGAACCATCGGGAAGCCTTGAGCACCACCAAGCCAAATTCAAGGCCATGCACCCAGGAGATGCCAGGTTAACTGATCTGATGTCATACAACCGCTGCACCCCAGCCCCTTCACATCCCAGCAAAGGGCTCATCCCAGCCCGAATGAGGAGGCGTACGTCAGAGGAACGAGCCCCAGTGGAGGCACAGTCCTCTGAGGACTGGCTTCTTTCCCCTGGCCTCGGTGTCCTCTAGGTTCAGCCGTGTGGCTCGCATCGAGCAGAAAGGCGTCTTCTATTCAAGAGGTGGGATGGGAGGAGAAAACGCCTTTGGGTGGACACAGCAGCACGACCACGTCCATGCATCTTTTCTTTTCCTTGGATAGTTTGGGTGCTTGAAAAAAGTGTTCATGCTTGGGACGCCTGGTGCTGATGACCAGGGCACAGTCCACATCTCTGACAGGGGCCTTACTCCATTTCAATTCTTCTTGGTTAGGGTGTGAGGGGCAGTGCATTGAGCCTGGCCCTAGTGGCTTGATACCCTGGCAGGGACTTCCACTCCACTGCTGCAGCTGCAGGTCCAGGGCAGCATCAGCAACTGCGCCTGGCAGGACCACCACTCACAGCCAGGCTCCTCTTGGCTCCAGGCACCCTCCACAACCCAGCACCCCTGACCCAAGGAAGCTCCATCTCCTGGGTGCATTGTGGGGTGGGGTGGGGAGGGTTGGGAAGGGGAGACAAGTTTTTCTTTTTTGAAAACGATGCTATTGGCCATAGGGTGCTTTTACCAAGCTTAGTCAGTGGGATGGGGGTGGGGGGCATAGTGCGCTGGAAGTTTGAAGGAAGTGCTTGCTATATATCCCCAGGCAAACTAGAGTGCCCTTTCTCTAGGAGGACTGCTCCAGCCTATATCTAGGCTATTAACCATCCTGCTTTTCAGGAATTCCCCTGCATCAGGTGGTAGACAATTTCTGCCTTCTCTGATGGTTGGTGGCTAGAAGAGTGCATTCCTTCAGGCATGGGCAGAGGCATGGGCCAAGGCTCCACTGCTCTTGACTTTCAATCCCTGACCACCGTCTCCACCCCCAGACCAAGGTTACTTAAGGCCTTGCCCCGAAGTCCCTGGGTCTGTCTTTGGCCAATACTACTCAGAGACACTTCGGCCTGACCTTTTCCCTGTGCCCAGTGCTCACAGAGTCCTGCGACCTGGAAGCCCATTGCCAAGACTGAAGGAGGGAAAGTCTGAGTATAGATTTCTCTTTTTGTTCCTATACCTGAGCTGCTGGATAATGTGGGGAGTGTTGATTTTGCTCTTGGTTTTGGTGGTGGTAGTGGGGACTGGTGGTCAGTGGGGTGGTGGTGGGGAGTGGGGACATGTTCCTTCCTTGACCATGCAGGTGCTAGCTTATGTGTTCATGGAAGCACTACCCCAGCACATGCTATGGGCACACACACGCACACATATGCAAACCTGCACATACCTAACTCCCCATTTCTATTGAGGGTGGTGGAGGAGGAGAAGAAGGCAGAAAGGTGATGTGGGGTTAGAGTGTCCTAAAAGCCAAAGGTTTTCTCCAGTTGGCCCGGGAAGAGACAAACAAAATGGATGTCTCTCCCTCCCAAGGGTCCTCTGGCCTCCATTGCCCACACAGTGGACCAGGCTCCTCTGGCCTCTCAGGCTGCACAGGGACGCCACAGCAGGGGTACCTCGGGGCAGTTTCCCTCCACCCCCAGGCCGAGCACTTTGGCAGTTCCATCTCCAGCGCCCTCCTTAGATTTCCTGCTTCCCTAAGGAGAGATTACAGGGCAGACCTAACCAGATTCAGGGTGCTCAACATCAGCTTCTACTGATGTGGTGTCCTTGCTGTCCCCTGTCTTCACCACGAAGTAACACATTCGTCTTATCTTTGCCTAGTCCTTCAAGACCTCCCTCAATCGGGTCCTCCTTGAGCTCCAGGTTCTCATCGCCCAGCATGACTCCCAGACCACAGTGGGAATTAGAACCCACTCCTTGGGACACCAACGGCCCTTGGCAGAATTCACCCATGTCTTGCACAGGGTTGCCCCTGGTGTCAGCGGCAGCCCTCTGGGACTCTCCCAAGGACCCCTGCCATTCTCCCAATGTTCCCAGACTTGTGGGTACCTGGGCCCATCCCAAGCAGGAAACATCAGCCCGAGCACCAAGCCTGCCACAGTGCTGGTCCAGGGTCTCCCCTGGTTTCATCTATGGCCCTCAGTTCCTGACCACACTGCACACTGCCGAGCCACCAGTAGGAGGCAGAGGCCAGCCCCTCAGACACTGAGGCGCTCTGGCAGACCCCCCATGTCCTTGGCAGAGTCACCCCTGAGCTGGGGTGCAGAGCCCTGGGAGCCCCTTGGGGAACACCGCAGCTGCCAGAGGTGCCCGGGGGAGGCAGGGTCCAGCCTGTCGGATCCCTGGCAAACCTCCCCGGTCTCTTTGGTGGAGTATTCCAGGGGTTGGGATGCAGAGCCTGGGGGGGCCTTCTGATGCCCCCACATCCTGCCAGCCAGCAGCACACCAAGCCGGTGACTGTTTTCAGATGGCAGCTCCGCAGGTCCATGGCAAACATGAACAGTATCTTAGATGGGATCTCCCCTGAGATGGGGCCCCCAAACTAGGTGAGCCCCAGGAGGCTGCCGGCTCCTGGAGGTTCTGCACCACTCCAACAGGCAGGCCCAGTGCAGACAGAACTCCAGCAGGCACACTGGGGACAAGGGAGACATCTCCAATGTCTTCGTTGGGTCTCCCCTGAGACAGGGAACAGAGGGCAGCCTGCTGGGTGACCAGCGGCCCTCGGAGACCTCCTCCATCTCTTTGGCAGAA
The DNA here is from genome assembly GCA_006410515.1 of Procapra przewalskii. Taxonomy (NCBI): domain Eukaryota; kingdom Metazoa; phylum Chordata; class Mammalia; order Artiodactyla; family Bovidae; genus Procapra; species Procapra przewalskii. The sequence goes on along the minus strand of SJYF01004508.1, from coordinate 48,003 downwards.
TATTCCCAGGACTGGGGCCCTGAACCTAGCGAGGCCCCAGATACCCCCAGCTCATGGCCTCCCTTTTCTGATAGGCCTTCGGGAGGAGGGGCCCAGCCCGCTGCCAGTGACACCACCTCTGCCCCCACCACTGGGGCTCTGGCAGGCCTTGTCTGTCTCTTTGGCAGAGTCTCCCCAGAGCTGGCCCGCAGGCACCTGGGAGACCAAAGAGGGCCCCTTGCTCTCTTCTGAGGCACCGACTGGAGGCACAGCCCAGACTGCTATATGGGTCCTAGCAGACATAATGCCCCTCTTAAGGGAGGTCACCCCTGGGCTCTCCAACAGCAAGCTGGGTCTCTCTCATGGCTTGCTGCTCATCTCCCACCAACTGAACAGGTCGCCTGCAATGGGCTGGGTCCAGGATGGAAAGGCCCGTTTTGGCACAGACCTCATGGCTTGATTCCCTTCCCATTGCTGTTTCCCCAGCAAAGACTCTGGCCTCTTGTCCCGTGCTCCCATGCTCACCTGAATACACACTGGGATGTAGCCAGGATGACCCTGCCCCTCCACATAATGGTTTCTTCATGCCAGGCCCTGGCCAAGGGTCAGGCCAACTGGAACCTGGGTCTTACCTGTCTCTCCAGGTTACCAGTCAGTGTCACAAACCTCACCACCACACAGTCCCTCCCCTGAAGCAGCATTACTGCTCACACTCTTGTCATTCCATTTGCTGATGTCAGGCCCTGGAGCGAAGTAGGGAAACCCTTTCTCACCCGATCTCAGCAGACATGTGCCACTCTACCAGACCAAGGGCTCCTCGTGCACCTTGGGCCCAGGGAACAAGAGCCCCAGACGGGATCACCAGAACCACTGCAGAGGATGCTGACCCCGCCGGGCCCATCCCACCACCTACCACTTCCCAGATCCAGGTGCACAGACTCCACATGTCTACTGGACTGGAATCAGCCCCCTAGCTTCTCGTGCACCTCCACCAGGGGAAAGGATAGGAGGGCTCTTTTTTGCCAGCGCCTCCTCCGAGATGAAAGCCTCAGCCAGCAGTTCCTCCCTCCCTCCCATCGACTTTAACCATCTCAAGCCAGCCTGGTTGAGCTCAAAGGAACCATGTGTCTTACCAGAAAGAGAAGAAGGGTGTATGGGTGCAACCTAGCGGGGTCACCCACTCACTCACCGACCCTTGGGTCACCGCAAATGATCACAGTGGTCATAGCAGGTGGTGGTGAGAAGAAGGGGCTCTCAATCAACGGGGAGACATCTAGGCGTCCACCAAGAGCTAAGAATACAGACATTGTTGACTTGCAAACCCGATCCGGAATTCGTAGACCCAAAGGTTTTGAAGTACATACAAACACCTGACTGTTCTCCCGAGAAACCCCATGGCTGGCATTCAAAACCTGGATCGCCAAAGAACACATTGCTAACGATGGCTGTGGGTGTGGCACTGTGGTTCCTTGGTTTCTTTTCAATTCACTGGGACCTGTTCAGAGTGAAAGGACAAGTGCCTCTCATCGTCCATGCCCCACGTTGCTTCACGCACCCTCTTCCTTCTTTGTCTGCTCCTGCTTCCTGATTTCCTCCACCTTCTGCTCTCCGCCCTCTGTCTCTTTAGGAAAGCACACACTCTTTCCATGTCCCTGGGTTGCTGACACAGGTCAGGGCTGCGTTCTGTCCAGAACGTGCTTGCTTCCTTCCTTGGTCTTGTGGAACCTCCTTCCTCAGAGGAGGGCGTACACTGTCTCCTTTCCTGGGGCTCTCTTGGGCACTTAGGGTGGGGCTGGGCTGCGGGGGTGTGGGCATCTGGCTCCACCTGAAAAAGCCCTAAATGGTGTGAGCTACCATTGGAGATGCTGGCCCATCAGGTCTCTGGCAGTAGACTTGAGCTCTGGGCCACTGGAAGGCCTGGGGGCGGTGGACTGGGACTGCTGTAGGGAAAGGACGCCAGGAGGGCCCAGAGGAGTTGAGGAGGGATGGGGGAAACGGAGGCGAGGGAAGCGAGGGATCCAGCCGGAGGCACTAAAGAGTGACTCCAGTGCCCCGGAATGCCTGGGAGGAGCCGGTGGAGGCAATTGAGGCCAAGGAATGTGTGGAATGTGGAAAGGCAGGGAAACCCAGAGAGTTTCCTGAGTATAGGCAGGCTGGGACAGGGGGCCTGGGCGGCCACTCCACTTCAAAGCGACCTAGGATAATTCCCCAGGCAGTTAGGCCTCTCTAGGCCTCTGTGCACTGCTGACCAACCGGAGCCCCGGGTTGATACTTTCTGCTGTGTGGCAGGGCCTCAAAACAAATCTGTGAGCGGCCCACCCAACCCAACGTGGACCTTGGGGTTCTGTGGCGCATGCCGTGCCCGTGAAAGCCCACTCGCTCCAAGGGATTCTTTTCCGCCCCCACTCCGCCTGCTGCCCCTGCCCCTCTGGTAGGCTGGTAACTGATCCCAAGAGGAGGAAAGACAGCATTCGAGCCACCCACCCTAGTGAGACTGCATCCCGCCCCATGATGGTGCCAGGGCAAAAAGGTCTATTCCCTGCTCCGCTTCGCCAATGCCTGCCCACGCACGCACGCACACACGCACACACGCACAGTCCTGTCCAATGCTTTGTGAAGCCGTGGACAAGTTCTGCAGGCCAGATCGTAGCTTTCTCCCTTTGGCAGTGGATCTTCCCAATGCAGGCATCGAACCGGGGTCTCCTGCATTGCAGGCGGATCCTTTACCAACTGAGCCATCAGGGAAGCCCCGAGCACCGCCAGGGGGGTTCAAGGCCATGCCCCCAGGAGATGCCAGGCTAGCTGAACTCGGCCTCATCCGTCCGCCACCCCCCAGCCCGCTCCCCTTCCCACGCCCCACATTCCAGCCAAGGCCCCTTCTTGGCCTGAATGAGGAGCCATACATCAGAGGAAGGAGCCCCAGTGGAGGCACAGTCCTGCGGGGACTGGCTTCTTGCCCCTGGCCTTGGGTCCTGCAGGTTCAGCCGTGTGGCTCGCACTGCGCAGAAAAGCATCTTCTTCTCCAGAGGTGGGATGGGAGGAGAAAACGCCTTTGGGCAGACACAGCAGCTCGTTGGCATCCACACACCTTTCCTTCTCCCTGGACAGTTTGGGTGCTTGACAAAAGTCTTCATGCTTGGGAAGCCTGGTGCCAACTACCAGGACGCAGCTCCCATCTCTGCCAGGTGCCTTACCCCATTTCAATTATTCTTGGTTAGGGCGGGAGGGGCAGTGCAGTGAGCCCAGCCCGACCTGCTTGATTCCCCAGCAGGGCCTTCCACTCCACTGCTGCAGCTGCAGGTCCAGGGTGGCATCCGCAGCTGCACCTGGCAGGACCACCACTCACAGCCAGGTTCCTCGTGGCTCCAGTCGCCTTCGTCAACCCAACCCCCCTGACCCAAGGACGCTCCACCTCCTGGGTGCACTGTGGGCTGGGGTGGAGAGGGGTCGGAAGGGGAGACCAGTATTTCTTTTTGGAAAACGATGCCCTTGGCCATGGGGCGCTTTTACCCAGCTTAGGAAGCGGGACGGGGAGGAGGGTGGAGCATGGTGCGCTGGAAGTTTGAAGGAAGTGCTTGCTATGCATCCCCAGGCAAACTAGAGTAGCCTTTCTCTAGGAGGACTGCTCCCGCACACACCTGCTGGGGGAAAAGGTCATTGCACGCATCCTAGGCTCTTAACCATCCTGGTTTTCCAGAAGTCCCCTGCATCCTGCAGCGGCGGACAATTTGTGCCCCCTTCGCTTGTCAGGAGCCCCAAGAGAGAGTGCATTCCTTCAGGTGTGGGCGGAGGCGGGGGCAGAGGCTCCACCCCTTTGACCTCTCAATCCAGCCCCAACGCCCACCA
>SJYF01004508.1:4689-22238 GCA_006410515.1 Procapra przewalskii | reverse complement strand
TTTTCATACTGTTCATGGGGTTCTCAAGGCAAGAATACTGAAGTGGTTTGCCATTCCCTTCTCCTGTGGACCACATTCTGTCAGACCTCTCCACCATGACTCGCCCATCTTGGGTTGCCCCACGGGCATGGCTTAGTTTCATTGAGTTAGACAAGGCTGTGGTCTAGTGTGATTAGATTGATCAGTTTTCTGTGAGTATGGTTTCAGTGTGTTTGCCTTCTAATGTCCTCTTGCAACACCTACCATCTTACTTGGGTTCCTCTTACCTTGGGCGTGGGGTAGCTCTTCACGGCTGCTCCAGCAAAGCACAGTGCTGCTCCTTACCTTGGTTGCAGGTTATCTCCTCACTGCTGCCCTTCCTGACTTTCAACTTGGGATATCTCCTCTAGGCCCTCCTGCACCTCGCAGCCACCATTCCTTCGGCATAGGGTTGCTCCTCCTGGCCGCCACCCCGGCCTCGGGTGAGGGGTTGCTCCTCCCAGCCACTGCCCCTGGCCTCGGGTGTGGGATGGCTCCTACCAGCTGCTGCCCCTGACCTTGGACGTGGGGTAGCTCCTCTCGGCCGCTGCCCCTGGCCTCGTATGCGGGGTGGCTCCTTCTGGCTGCCGCCCCTGACCTCGGATGGGGGGTAACTCTTCTTGGGTGCTGCCCTTCAACATGGGGTCCTCCCAGCTTCTGCACCTGACCTCAGACATGGGGGTAGTTCCTCTCAGCCAAGCTTAGTGCGCCAGTCAGTCACAGCCACCTGCACTTAGTACGCTGGTCAGTCGCAGCTGCCTGCATGTCGTGATGATGATTAGTCAGCCAAAAAATTTATTTTCTCCAAAAGTGATTTTTCTTAAGTCAGGCACCACTCTCCGAAGTCACCAGATAAAGCTGCATTCCTTCAGGGCAAAAGTGCAGTGGGCTATAATCAAGAAAAGAATTTACTTAGCCTAAGGTCTAATGTGATTAATATCAAGGTTAATACTTATTTCTCCTATATGCTAGTTATATCAATTAGTGTGTATAAGGGGCACGGGATATGGAGGCTTAGCAGCAAATATTGGCTCAACAATGAAACCCTCCACTGGTATAATTTCTTACTAACTCGCTAATACTATACTAATAATTTTCTAACTTCTCAAAAAAATCTATATTTAGAAAGTTTATGGCATCTCGTGCCTCTCATGGTTGGGAGGCTCTGAACAATCACATGTGGCCAGATAAACCTGTCAGGCAGGCTAGAGTGCCATCAGAAAAATCTTTGGAATATAACACTCTTGTTATGCCCAGGAGATTTATTCACTGGAGCTCTAAGTTAGCTCCTTTTCAGAGAAAGGAGGTGGGGGATAGCCCCCCCATAATGTCAGAAGTGTAGGTGAAAGCATAATGCAGTAAGGTAGGCAGACTCTGGTTTGGAGGCAGATGCTGGAGAATGTCCAGGGGACCCCTGAGGCCTGATCTTGCCTTTGCCTGTCAGGCCTCCTTTCTCATGACCTTTTCAACTGGTGGGATTCCTCACACTGGCTCCCAGCAAATGGGCCTCTTCTTGAATTGTGACGGGACACTCACTGTTCCTCTCGAATGGAGATGGGTATGTTGGGGAACTTCTTGAGTTGCATCAAGAGTGTCAAGGACCCTTTTGAGGATCAAGAGGGAAGGTGGGATTTCTCTTGAGACGCCACAGCAGAAAAGGGCTTCATCTCACATTGAGGGGAGAATCTCCTAGTGTTTCTTGAATTGCAGCAGGAAACTTGGGGTTCCTCTTGAGTTACAATGGGGACCTCAGGGACCCACTCGTGTTGCCTCAGGAAAGTCAAGTCTCCATGCAAGTTGTGAGGGGCCTCTCGGGATTCCTATCCAGTTGGTGCCAGGGCCTAGGTCCTCATCTGGAGTTGAGGCCAGAACCTCAGGTTTCCTCTCCAGTGCTGACATGGATCTCTGGGTTCCTATGGAGTTTCAAAAAGGCAGTCAGGCCTCGTCTCATGTGGACATGCAAGTCCGCTTTCCTCATGAGCTGTCAAAGTGGTGTCAGGCTTCCTGTAGAGTTTACATAGGGGTCTGTGGCTTTATATCAAGGTGCCATAGGGCTGTCACACCTGCCATCGTGTTTTGAGTCAATACTTGGGGTGACAGTCGAGTCAATGCAGGGGAATCAGGTGTATCTGGAGTATATTGGACATTGGGTCTTTTACAATTGTGGCACAACCCCTGGGGTTCCTTTCGAGTTCCAAGTTAAGACCACCTCCTCTTGAGGTGCAGTGGGAATGCCGGGATTCCTTTCCTGATGAAGCAGGGAAATGGACCCTCATTGGAGATGAGGAGAGGAAAACGGGCCTCTTCTTGAATTGCTACGGGACACTCGGTGTTCCTCTGGAATGGAGAGGATTATATTGGGGTACTTCTTGAGTTGCACCAAGGGTGTCAAGGACCGTTTCGTGGCTCAAGAGGGAAGGTGGATTTCTCTGGAGATGCTGCAGTGGAAAAGGGCCTCGTCGCACGTTGAGGGGAGAATCTCCTGGTTTTTCTCGAGTTGTGGCAGAAAACTTGGGGTTTTTCTCAAATTGCGACTAGGACCTTAGTGACCCGCTCATGTTGCCGCAGGAAAGTCAAGTCTCCATGTGAGTTGCGAGGGGCCTCTTGGGATTCCTATCCAGTCGGTGCCAGGGCCTAGGTCTTCATCTGGAGTTGAAGTCACAACCTCAGGCTTCCTCTCCAGTGCTGACATGGATCTTGGGGTTCCTATGGAGTTTCCACAGATGAGTCAGGCCTTGTCTCATGTGGAGACAATGAACTCCGCTTTCCTCTCGAGGTGTAAAAGAGGTTTCTGGCTTCCTCTCGACTTGACCTGGGAATCCGGGGCTATCTCTTGAGGTGCCACAAGGCTGTCACACCTCCCTTCATGTTTTGAGTCGATACTCGGGGTGACAGTCGAGTAAGTGCAGGGGAATCTGGCTGATCTAGAGTGTATGGAGACATCAGGGTCTTTTCAAATTGAGGCTCGACACCCGGGGATGCGCTCAAGATTTCAGGTGAAACCAGCCGCCTCTTGAGGTGAGCCAGAAATGTCGGGATTCCTTTCCTGATAAAGCAGAAGAATCGGCCCTCATCTTGAGTTGAGGAGGGGGAACACGCAGTCTTCTTGAGTTGTGGCATGAACCTTGGTGTTCCTGTCAAGTGGGGACAGGTATCTCGGGGAACTTGCTGAGTTGCAGAAAGGGTGTCAAGTACCCTTTCACGTTTCAAGAGGGAATGTGGGATTCCTCTCGAGACACTGCTCTGGAAAAGGGCCTCATCTCGCATTGAGGGGAGAATCTCGAGGTTTTTCTAGAGTTGTGGTGGGAAGCTTTGGGTTCTTCTCAAGTTGTGACTGGTACCTCAGGGACCCTCCCGTTTTGCCTCTGAGAAGTCAGGTGTCTTTCTGAGTTGCGAGGGGCACGTCGGGATTGCTCTAGAGTTGCTGCCAGCATGAATTGGGCTGCGTCTAGGGTTCATCCAGTCAACTCAGCATTCCTGTCCAGCAGCGACAGGGGTCTTGTGCTTCCTCTCAAGGTTCAACTAGGGAGTCAGGCCTCGTCTGGTGTTGAGGCATGGAACTTGACTTTCCTCTCGAGTTGTCAAAGGGGTGTCAGGCCTGTTGAGTTCAGGCGGGGAATCGGGGCTTTTTCAAGAGGATCAGCGAGTCAGGCCTCCCATCATGTTGTGAGGGGATCCTCGGTGTCACACTGGGGCTGGTGCAGGGGAATCAGAACTTATCTCAAGTTGAGGGGGAACTCGGTGTCCTTTCTCCTTGCAGCAGGAGCCGCGGGGTTCCACTCGAGATTCAACAGGTGAGACAGGCCTCCCCTGGTGGCGCGAGGGGAAATTGGGATTCCTCTTGAGTTGAAGACTTGAATGGGCCCTCATCTCCAGATGAGGTGGTAAACACAGGGCTCTTCTCGAGGTGTGGTGGGAAACTCACTCAGGATTCCTCTGGAGGTGTGACAGAGATCTGTGGGTCCCCTTGAGTTGCATGAAGGGAGTCAAACCTCCTCTTGAGTTTGGAGAGGGCACTCGGGCTTGCTCTCTAGGCGCTGAAGGAACAAAGGGCCTCATGTCATCAGGACAGGGGAATCTCCTGGTTTTTCTCAAGTTTCAGCAGGAGGCCTTGGATTCCTCTGCAGGTACCCCAGGGAACTCAAGGAGCCTCTCGTGTTGCCTCAGGGAAGTCAAGTCTCCATTCAAGTTGCCAGGGGGAGTGCGGGATCGCTCTGGAGTCTCAGAAGGGGAATCAGGCCTCAATTCGCATGGAAGGGGCGATCTCAAGGTGTTTCTCAAGTTGCAGCAGGAAGTTTGGGTTCCCTCAAGCTGCGACGGGGACCTGAGGGAGGCTCTCATCTTGTCTTTGACAAGTCAGGAATCCTTTCGAGTTGTGAGGGTCCTCTTGGTGTTCCTCTCGAGTTGGTGCAGGGGACTAGGGCCTCATCTCGAGTTGAGGTGGGAAACTCAGGGTTCCTCTCCATTTCTGACTTGGATCTAAGGGTTCCTATGGAGATTCCCCTGGGGAGTCAGCTGTCGTCTCCTGTTGAGGCACAAAACTCCGCTTCCTTCTCAAGGTGTAAAAGTGGTGTAAGGCCTCCTGTCGAGTTGAGGGAGGGATCTGGGGCTATTTCTAGAGGTGCCACAGTGCTCTCAGTACTCCCTTCATGTTGTGAAGTGATACTGGGGGTTCCATTAGAGTCATGGCAGGGGAAGCAGGCATTATCTCGAGTAGATAGGGACATCAGGGTCTTTTGGAATTGTGGCACAGCCCTTGGAGATTCTCTCGCGTTTCAAGGTGAGAGTGTCGAATTACAATAGGGACCTCAGCAACCGGCTCATGTTGCCTCAGGAAAGTCCAGTCTCCATGCAGGTTGTAAGGGGCCTCTCGGGATTCCTTTCCAGTCCGTGCCAGGGCCTAGGTCCTCATCTCAACTTGAGGCCAGAACCTCTGGTTTCCTCTCCAGTGCTGACATGGATCTCGGGGTTCCTCTGGAGTATCAACAGGGGAGTCAGGCCTCATCTCATGTTGGGACATGGAAGTCTGCTTTCCTCTCGAGCTGTTAAAGTAGTGTCAAGCTTCCTATCAAGTTGATATAGGGATCTGTGGCTTTCTCTCAAGGTGCCTCAGGGCTGTTCACACCTCCCATCTGCTGTGATATTTATAATTTCTTTTTTCTGCTAATTTTGGAGGATTTGTGACTCTTTTTCTTCCTTTTCTAGGTTTTTAAGGTGTAATATTAGGTTGTTTATTTGATGTTCTTGTCATGTCTTGAAGTAGGCTTCTTGTATTGCTGTAAAATCCCTTCATAGCATTGCTTTTACTGCATCATAAGGTTTTGGGTTGATATTTTTTGTTTGCCTTTTGTTTTTAGGTATTTTTAAATGTCCTCTTTCATTTCTTCAGTGACCTGCTTGATTTCTCCATGTGTTTGTGGTTTTTTCACAATTTTTTTTCCTTTAAATGATCCCTAATGACCTAGCATTTTGATCGGAAAAGATGTTTGCTATGATTTCAGTTTTCTTAAGTTTACCAAGGTTTGATTTGTGACCCAAAATGTGCTCCATTCCAGAGAGCATTTCATGTGCACTTGAAAAGAAAGCTATATTCTTCTGTTTGGTGATGGAATATGCTAAAGTTATCAATAAGGTCTATCTAGTCTAATGTGTGATATACAGCCTGTTTCTATATTAATAATTCTCTGTGGATGATCTGTCCATTGTTATTAGTGCAGTGTTAAAATCCCGTAGTATTAATTTTTCACTGTCAATTTCCCTTGAATGGTTAGTTGTATTTGTCTTATGCATTTAGGTGCTCCTATGTTGGATGCATATGTATTTATAGTCTCAATATCTTCTTCCTGGATTTATCTCTTTATCATTATCTGCTGTCCTTCCTTGTCTCTAGTAATAGTCTTTATTTAAAAGTCTGTTTTATCTGATATGAGAATTGCTACTGCAGCTTTTTTTTTTAATTTCCATTTGCATGGAATACCTTGTTCCAGGCCCTACTTTTAGTCTCTATGTGTCCCTAGGTCTGAAGTGCGTAAATTATCAACAGCATGTATATGAATCTTGCTTTTGCTTCCATTCAACCAGTCTGTCTTTCGGTTGGAGCATTTAATCAAGTTATATTTAAGTTAATTATTTATATGCATGAAATTATTATTATTTATTTTATTGTTCTGGGTGGTTTTTTTTTTCAGGTCTATTCATCCCCTTCTATTTCCTACCTAGAGAACATCCTTTACCATTTGTTGTAAAACTCCTTTTGTGGTTCTGTATTTCTGAACTTTTGCTTATTTGTAAAATTACTAAGTTCTTCTTTGAATCTGATTGAGATTTTAGCTGGCCACAGTAATCATGCTGGCAGGATTTTCCCTTTCATAAATTTAAGTATATCATGATACACCCTTTTGGCCTTCAGCGTTTCCCCTGAAAGATCAGCTATTAAACTTATGTGGATTCCCTTGTTATTTGTTGATTTTCCCTTCCTGCTTTGAATATTTTTCCTTTTTAACATTTTTTTCTTAATTAATATGTGTCTTGACCTGTTTCTCTTTGCTTTACCCTGTATTGGACTCTCTGTGCTTCTTGGACCTGTGTGTTTCCTTCACCAAGATAGGGAAATTTTCAACCATTGTTCCTTCAAGTGAGTTTTTTCTTTCTCTCTCTCTTCTCCTTGAATCCCTATAATAGGAATGTGAGTATGCTTGGTATTATCCACCAAATGCATTAAACTCTCCTCAAACTTTTGTCTCATTTTTCCTTTGGTGTTGAAATTGGGTGATTTCAAGTACTATGTATTTTAGCTTACTGATGTGTCCTTCTGAATCATCTAATCTATTGATGCTTCTACTGTATTTTTCATGTCAGTTATTTCATTCTTCAGTTATAATCACTTCCTTTTTATACTTATTGCCTCTTTGTGGAGGTTCTCAATTCGTTCTTTTCCTCTTCCCCTGAGATGAGTAAATACCTTTTATCTACTTATTTAATGGGCCCACTTCGTCTTGTTGTGTCATTGGCTTTCTCTAGTTGCCTAGAGTGGGGGCTGCACTCCAGTTTTCATGTGTGGGCTTCCCGTGTTTCTGTCTTCTCTCCTTGTGGAGAACAGGCTCTAGGGTGCAGGAGTTCAATAGCTGTGTCACGCAGGTTTAAGTGCCCCGTCGCCTGGGATCTTAGTTCCCAGGGCAAAGGTTGAACCCTTGTCCCCTACACTGTCAAGAATAGTTAATGAATTGTCATTAACCAATGATCCAGCAGGGAAAACCCAGTAAATATCTCTATGAGCATTACTTTGCACTCATTTGATATAGATTATCAATCTCCATCTTATTTAGTTCTTTCTCTGAGGTTATGTCTTGCCTGTTTATTTGGAATACATTCCTTGTCTCCTCATTTTGCCTATCTTTTTGTTCTCTGCATTAATTTTAGGTAGATGAACTATGTCTCCATGTTGAATGAGTGGACTTATGGAGAGTGTCTCCTGTGTGGCCCAGAAGAACAGTTCCTCCAGGTCAGCAGAGACAGGAAAAATCCAGGGTGTCTCCTATGTAGGCTGAGTGTGGAGTCCTGTTAGATGTACCAACATTGATTTGGGCAGGCTGGTGGGTCTGGTTGACCACCAGTGCAGCTGAACGTGAACCCCACCTCAACAGTTGCAGATGTGCTTGTGGCTGGGGCTGACGTGGAGTGGGAACCACCTTGAGGGGATGCGAGTTATGGCTGAGGCCCCCACCGTGTGTGGAAGGGAAGGAGGCTCTTGTGTGGGAGTCCAGGCCCTTGGGAGGGGTGGGGGTAACCACTTTGGAGGAGCTTTGTAGGCATGACTGGATTGGATATGTGTGAGAGACATAGTAGGGCAATCAGTGCTAGCAAGGTAAGTGGGGAATGTCAGAAGTGTCTCCTGCTGGCACCAGGCCAGCTGGGCACAGGGAGGATTTATTTTTAAGTGTCATCAATAAGTGATTTCATCCCTAGAGAAAGATCCAAAAAAATCCTTGCCCCTTTGGCACTTCTCCTAAAATTAGTCCATAATTCTACTTCTCATATGATGCATGCACTTTTCAAGCTGCTTCCTCTGAGCTGACATTCAGCATCAGTAAGTTTGGCACAAACCTTTTAATCCTGGGGTATTGACTTACCACAGCTCTCTCCCAGACATAGCTCTGCTGGTTTCAGATCCAGCCGAGGGGGCTCATCTTCCTGATTCAGGTTACCAGGACTCAGGTGCTCAAAATGTCCTCCCCAGGGAAGAAGCCAAGTTTGTAAGTCCCCTCCTGCTTCTGGGTCACCCATCACCAGTATGTGTGCTGACTAGACTGCATCTCTGCCCTTCCATGCATCTCCATGTGGTTTTATCTTTACATCCTTAGTTGTGGAAGAGTTACTCTGCTAATTATCAGATTGACATCTGGGTTTTCTGTGTGAGGAAACTCTAAGAATAGACTAAATGTCTCAAAAAGTGCTGTTTCAATTTCTGTGGAATCTTCTCCTTGTGTAAGTCAGTGGTACTCAAAATGTCATCACTGGACCAGCAGTGTTAGCATCACCTGGGAAGTAGTTAAAAATGGAGATTCTCGATTTCTACCCTGATCTACTGTGTCAGACACTTTGAATCATTCCTCCAAGCCTTACATGTGCTCAACACTAAATCAACATGAATCGCATCTCCCTCAAGGTTCTGTGACCACCATGCCCCTTATTTTAACCAGGTACTGTTTTGAACTCTTTAGGAATTTTAGGAATTGAGGGAGGGCCATATTTCACCACTCTCACTTGGAGTACATGAAGGAATATCTAATAAGTTGGACATAATATTTCTCTCTCGTTGTTGTAGCTGTGCATTCCAGGAAACAGACTCACTCAGAGGGACAATGCAGATAGTGGAATGCAGTTTATTTCATGGGCGATCCCAAGGCAGAGTTTCCTCTTGGCCAAGGACCCTGACCAGTTTTTATGAAAACCTTATTTACACTTAAATGTACATGCCCAAACCCACCTCCCCAAATTTCCTTAAACTAGTCTGAACAAAGGAAAAGAAAGATACAAAGTTAACCCATGATTCATGTGCTTTAAACCTAGGTAGTTAAAAGTGGACAATTATCAATAGGCCTGTGGTCATACCCCAATAAGCATAGTAGAGTTTATAATTCTATTTGTTTACGCAGATAATTAAGGTATTCTTTTAAGCAATGGAAAGCCTAGGTACAAGCCCTTGGGCTCTTTTCTCTGGGGGGTTTAGTTTTCTAGTTCATATGTCGTTGCCATAGACACTAGGCATATAGCTCAAAGTCCACAGTATGGCTCAAGATGGAGTCCTACTTTCAAGACAGAGCCTCTTCCATCTGTTTCCTCCTTCACTGTCACCCATTGTGAAATTTCTTAGTACATAAAATAAAAATAAAGGAAAATTTATTGGGAAAGAAAATCCACAGCAGGTTGGAAAGGTGCAAATGCTGCACTAAGATCAAGGTCTGGCACAAGTTCATGTGAGTCAGTCAGTCATTCTGAAGGAGATCAGCCCTGGGATTTCTTTTGAAGGAATAATGCTAAAAGTGAAACTCCAGTACTTTGGCCACCTCATGAGAAGAGTTGACTCACTGGAAAAGACTCTGATGCTGGGAGGGATTGGGGGCAGGAGGAGAAGGGGACGAGAGAGGATGAGATGGCTGGATGGCATCACTGACTTCATGGCCGTGAGTCTGAGTGAACTCTGGCTATTGGTGATGGGCAGGGAGGCCTGGAGTGTTGTGATTCATGGGGTCACAAAGAGTTGGACATGACTGAGTGACTGAACTGAACTGATTACCTGGAATACTTTGGATATACTTATACTAAAAAACTATTCATTGAAAACCAAATTTAACTTGTTGTCTTATATATTACCTGACAGGCCTACTCAAAAGGAAAAGGGGTTCCCATTTCAGCTTCCCATCCTAGGAGTGGCACTTTGTCTTAGAAAGGAAAGTATTTAGTTATTAAAAAAGGTCAGACTTATCTGCATGCCAGCCATGACTTGGACATATTGATCACATATTGAAATGATAATATTTTTTGTATATTGGATTAAAATATAACTTGAAAATTAATTTCATCTGCTTTTCTTACTTTTAAGTGTGGTTACTAGAAACTTCAACTTTTACATGGAGCTTGAATTTGTAGTCCACAGTACACTTCACTGGACAGTTTTGGCCTGCAGTGGAAGCTAACTTGGGGGACCTCATGACCATCAGGCTGAAAGTGGGGCATCCTTCTTCCCCGAAAGATTTAGACTCCAATCATTAGAATTATGTGTGGCTGAACTTGTCAGGGGCATACAGAATCCTTGAGTGTAGTTTGTCTTTACAAATATTTTATTGTTTAAATTTTTCGGTTCTGACAAAATCTTGAGAGTATTTGATTGATGACAGAGCAAAGAGGCCTGGAGTGCATTTCCTGGTAAGTATATTTGTAGCAGGGTGATTCCCAGGTAACTCTAGTTAAATAAAACCCGCCTGCCAACTTAGGACACGTAAAAGACTAGGGACAAAAGTTTGATCCCTAGGTCGGGAAGATTGCCTGCAGGAGGGCAAGAAACCCCACGCCAGTATTTTTGCCTGGAGAATCCCATGGACAGAGAATCCTGGTGGGCTACAGTCAATGGAGATGCATTGAGTTGGACATGACTGAAGTGACTGAGCACACACATGTATTTTCAGTTGAATTATGACAGTATTTTGAGACACGTTGGCAGAAGCAAGATGGGCATGGAAAATAGTGACTTGGGAAAGGTCTGGTCTTGGGAAGCTGTACCTTGTTGTCTGTTTTTATTCTTCTTTTTATTTCTTTGCTTTTATGATTGCATACTTGTGGTGGCAAGACAACACTGACTGCATTTGCTAGAAGCAGATGTCCCCATTAATTTAGATTTTAGAGACTGAAAATTAAGGAGGGTGCACTATGCAATATGCAAGAAACAAATGAAAATTTCCTCAGCCACTTTCAAACTCTGAATATCTTCTGATTTCTCAAGACTTTTCAGAAGTGGATTCTTGGAGGTGGACGTCATTTTATAACTGACAATATCTTAGGATCATAGTTTAGATCTAAGATTACAATTCTCCTTTCCTCCCCTAACCTCTGACCTTCTGACGTTCTTGGAAAGTGAAGAAAAAGTAGTGAGAGCAAAGCAGATAAAAATTCAAGAGCTTTCAGAGGCCAACGGTTTGGTCTCTGGTCAATTAACCTGACCTTTACTCAGTTCCATTGACAATCTCTCTTCTAGGGAGGCTCAGATGGTAAAAGAGTGCCTGCAATGTGGGAGATGTGGGTTCGATCCCTGGGTTGGGAAGACCCCCCACTCCAGTATCTGGCCTGGATAATCCCCATAGATAGAGGAGCCTGGAGGGCTAGAGTTCATGAGGCCACAAAGAGCCGGACACGACTGAGCAACTAAGCACAGCATATGCCAAGCACAGCAGCCTGGAGAATCACCTCTTGCCACAGGATCCACCTTCTGTCCATCTCCACTTTTCCTCCAGCTCTCACTACCCGCTGATCATACTGCCACAGTGTCCCTCACAGGAGTCTTCTTACCAACTTGAGGACATGACCTCCCACATGTCAGGCCAGTGGGTAGCTACTGCCACACGCTTTAGCAGCTGGGAGTCTGGTGTATCTGGTGATAATTTCATTAAGCTCAGCCTTCTCTGACCCAAGGTCTTCTCGTTGGCATTGTTGTTCATTTGAGGACATCTATAGGACATGTATGACACTTGGTTCTTCAGTAAGAGGAGCTGATAGCCTTGGCTGGCAGAATGAGGCATGGGGCTGCATGCCAGGTTCCATTTTCTGAGAAGGAGAAGACCTCACTGCCATGCGGCCTTGAGCTCTCAGACCCAAAGGAAACTGACCAAGGGTGTAGAAAGGGTGAC
Source organism: Procapra przewalskii (assembly GCA_006410515.1). Classification (NCBI taxonomy): domain Eukaryota; kingdom Metazoa; phylum Chordata; class Mammalia; order Artiodactyla; family Bovidae; genus Procapra; species Procapra przewalskii. Next base: position 10,320 of record SJYF01004508.1, on the reverse strand, counting down.
AGGTGCTGACTGGAAATCTTTGTGAGGTGGTGTTGCTGTTGCCTGTGTCCTGGGTCTCATGGGGAGTCTGGGCTCTTCTGGAGAGTGGTCTCAGGCAATGGCCTGGCTTAGCATTCTTCCAGGTGAAACTGGAGATTTACCAGCAGCTCATCCCCTGGAGAAGTTAATGGAAACCCACTCTAGGCGTCTTGCCTAGAGAATTCAATGGGAAGAAGAGCTTGTTGGGTTACAGTCCATGGGGTCAGACATGACTGAGATACTAACACTACAACCACCATCATCATACAGGGCCATTGGCCCTCGCCCAAGTCCAACAGGCCCAACTCTGCTTATCCCCTGGCACCCTTATTCTACTTTGTCTTTGCAGTTGACTTATCTGGATACCTCACAGTGGAATCATAGATTATTTGACCTTTTCTTCCTGGCTTGTTTCACTTGGCATAGTGACTTCAAACTTTACTCACTTTGCAACACATATCAGAATTTCCTTAGCTGTTAGTAATAACACATAGACTCATCATCATGTACAATCAGGGAAGTATACATTAAAATCATGTTATATCTCACCACACCTATTAGGACTGCTAAACTACAAATATAAGATAATACTAATTGCTGGAGGGTGAGCAACATCAGGAACCATTCCTCATTGCTGGTAGGACACATGTACAGCCACCATGAGAGACAGACTGGCAATTTTCCCCAAAGTTCAACAAGAGTCACCTTGGGATCCAGCAACCGTGCTTTCAGTATTTAGGCAATCGCTCTGAAAATAGATGTCCAGTGCAAACAAGGATGCAATGATGCACAGCAGTTCTATTCATAATGGCTACAAACTTGAAATCAGGATATCCCTCGGTAGATAAATGTGTAAGCATGTGTACACAAATGTCAAGGGGACCAGAACAAGCCACCTCAAATTATGTCTGTTTGACCTTTGAGCTACTTTAGTCTGATTAGTTTAAAATTATAATAATTTTTAAAGCTAAGTAAAGGTTGCCCTTTATTTATTTTTATTTTTTTAAGATTCATTCATTTCTTTATGGCCCTGCTGTGTCTTTGTTGCTTTGAGAGGGCTTTTGCTAATTGTGGAGAGCTGGTTCTACTCTTGTTGCAGATCATGCGCCCTAGGTGTGCAGGCTTCAGTAGTTGTGGTGCATGCATTTAGTAGTTGTGGGTATCCGACTCTAGGACACTGGCTCAGTAGTTGTGGTGTATGAGCTCAGCTCCTCTGAGGCATGTGGGATGCTCCTGAGTCAGGGATAGAACCTGTGTCCACTGCATTAGCAGGCAGATTGTTAACAGCAAGATCACCAGGGAAGACTGAGGTTGCCCTACTGTGAGATACCTTTACAATTATTAGGGAAATCTCTATTTGCAAGGGTCTCTTGCCCTACTGTGAGATACCTTTACAATTATTAGGGAAATCTCTATTTGCAAGGGTCTCCTTCTTTGAACCTAGTAGAAGGATAATTACATCTCAAGGAAGGAACTGATCAGTGAAGAAGTCTGGGCTTAAATCTGCACACAATCATCTGTTTGTTTACTGTGCTTTGCAAGATAAGCTGCCATAAATGGCCTCTGCCTTTCCTGCAATGTCTTTCTTCTGTTTTAGGCTGAAGATGGTATTAAAGTTGAAGCCTTCGGTCATTTCAGGGAGTGACTCAGTTTTCCTTGGCATTTCCTCTCTATGTAAGAGGTATACGTGTTATTAAAGTTCTGTTTTTCTCCTGAAAATTTGTGTTGACTGATGAAGAAAAAGGGCTCGAGCAAGAACCTAGAAGGGCAGAGGAAAATTTATTTTCCTCCTATAGACATGCAAAGGAATAATACTCAACAGTGGAAAGGAAGGAAACATTAACCCTTGAGAGGCAGGGATAAATCTTAGATGCCTATGGCTAAGTGAAAGAATCCAATGGAAGAGGCTGCACCCAGTATGACCCCATTGTGACGTTCTTGGAAAGGCAAAGCTACATAGATATTAAGTAGATCATGGGGTGGGGAATTGGAACTGATAGTTTAGGATGGATTTCTGTCAATATGCATTTGTCTAAGTATGTCCATTTGTATAGGGCAAGGGGTCAATCAGAATCTATTCAAATTTACTTATTTATTGTATAAGTAATTTATAAGATGGAATACCAAATACAACAGAATATCAGGATCACTCACTATTTGATCACTATTAGAGAAATGCAAATCAAAACTGCAAATGAGGTATTACTTTACATCATTCACAATGCCCCTCATCAAAAACTCTACAAACAATGCTGGAGAGGATGTAGAGGAAAGAGACCCCTCTTGCACTGTTGGTGGGAATGTAAACTGATATAGCCACTATGACGGGCAGTATGCAGGTTCCTTAAAAAACTGAAAATAGAACTACCATACCACCCAGCAATCCCACTGGTTTAGCTGAGACTACCACAATTCAAAAGGACATATGCACACTCATGTTCATTGCAGCCCCATTTACAACAACTAAGACATGGAATCATCCTGAATATTCATCAACAGAAAAATGGATAAGGAAAAGTGCTGCATATATACAGTGTAATATCATGTAGCCATTAAAGGAATGAAAGTGGGTCCTTTGTAGAGATGTGGATGGACAGTCAGTCATACAGTAAAACGAGCCAGAAAAACAAAACCAAATATTGGATATTAACATATATATACACACACACAACATATGGGCTTCCATGGTAAATCAGCTGGTAAAGAATCCTCCTGTAATGCAGGAGACCCAGGTTCAGTTCCTGGGTTGGCAAGATCCCAAAAGAAAGGATAGGCTACCTTCTCCACTAAGCTTCTGATGGAGGAAGAAACAGAACAAGAACAAACAGAACAGGCTCTATCTTGAAAGCAGGACTCCATCTTGGGCTGGACTGTGGACTTTGAGCTATATGCCCAGTATCGATGGAAAACACATACCAACCCACATACCAACCAGAAAAACAGGCCCCTGGCAGGAAGAGCCCAGGGCTCATTCCTAGACTCTCAGGCACCTAAAAGAGTACCCTAATTATCTATGTAACCATATAGAATCATGCATTCTATTATGCTTATTGGGGCATGACCACAGGCCTATTGATAGTTGTCCACTCTTAACTACCTAGGCTTAAGGCATGGGTTAACTTTGATTGTGTCTTTCTTTTCCTTTGTTCAGACTCATTTCAAGAAATTTGGGGAGATGGAATTGGGCAAGTACACTTAGGGTATATGAGGTTTTCACAAAAACTGGTCAAGGTCCTTGGCTAAGAGGGGACTCTGCCTTGGGCCTGCCAGTGTAATAAACTGCACTCCACTATCTGCATTGTCCTTCTGAGTGAGTTTATTTCCCAGAACGTGTGGCTACAACACCTAAGCATCTCTTGGGGCTCAGATGGTAAAGAATCTACCTGCAATGTCGGAAACCTGAGTTTGATCCCTGATTTGGGAAGATACCCTGGAGAAGGGCATGGCAACCCACTCTAGTATGCTTGTGGAGAATCCCCTTTGGCAGAGGAGCCTGATGGGATACAGTCCATTGCCAGAGGAGCCTGCAGGCTACAGTATGAACAGGATTGAGCAACTAAGCACAGCATATATAGAAAAATGGTACTGATGAACTTACCTGCGGAGCTCAAACAGAGGCACAAATATAGAAAATGACCTTGTGGACATAGCAGGGTAAGGAGAGGAGGAGACAAACTGCGAGACTAGCATTGACATATATACACTACCTTGTATAAAACAAATAGCTAGTGGAAAGCAGCTGCATAGCATACAGAGCTCAGCTTGGAGGTCTGCACTGACCTCAAGAGGAGTGACAGGGTGGGAGGGAGGCTCAAAGGGGAGTGGACATATGTATACATATAAATGATTCACTTTATTGTACAGCAAGATAGTAACATAACATTGTAAAATGATGATAACACAATTTATAAAAAAAAAAAGAAAAAGAAAAACCAGGGAGAGAACAAATAAAAATATGAACATCCAGGAATCCCTTGGTGGTCCTGGTGCTATAATACTGCACTCCCAAATCAGGGAGCCCTGATTGGATTCCTAGTCAGGGAACTATATCCCACAGACCACAGCTGAGACACAGAGCAGCCAAAGTTAAGCCAAACTTAACTTTATCTCAAATTTTGAGCTTACCAATGTGTTTTTCTCATGGAAACGTCTTCCTTAGACTATGTTAATGTGTTTATATATATACATATATATATATATGCATGTATGTATTTACTTGGAAATCTGCCTTTCTTCAAGATTCCTGTCACCTGTTTTACAGCCAGGCACAACTCACCTTGTTCCAATGCTGTCTCAAAATAAATGTTGTAGGTGAGGTGCCTGGTGCAACTCTCTCAGTTGAGGCGTTACTTTTCTCTAATGAGGATTTGCTAATAGGTATATAACTCCTTGTTAGAGACTAGCAAGAGGGCACCTCTGGTGCCCCCTTCTGAGCTCTATGTCAGAAGCTTTCTCTGGCTCTTTTATACTTTCTGGGAAGATAAACATGAGGCAGTGTTTGCAGAATCCCTAGTTGAGTTAATGGCAGCTGTGTATTCCTGATGTTATCATCAGAGCCTCAGCTGTCACACCAGCCTTGTTCCTCTTTCCTCTCTCTGCTTCCACTGCTCCCCATGCTGCTGGCAGAACTTCCTTGCAGCCTCACCTGCAGTTCTGCCCACTGACTGGGTCTCCTCACCCGTGTACCCTGGCTTCCTGGGTCAGGACAGGTTTTCAGGTGGTGCTCTTGAGTAACATTCAAGTTGTGAAGACTGGGCTGAGACAGTCTACAGGTGAAGCTGAATAATGGTGATATCTTCTGAGGTAGAAAAAAAATTCACCTATTATTTTCTTTTTCTCCCATAAATTATAAAAGACTTTTAGCACCTACTACTGCTGGACTCCAAGGAAACTGGAGGACAGATAACAAATGAAGCCAAGTTATCCGGTAACAGATGAGATCAGATGACAAACGAACATATCCAAGAAATCATCCATCATGCTTAGTTTGATGGCTTGTTTTGTGGACACACATCATAACTTTATATTGCATAGATGTAGGAGTCATTTTCTGTAAGAAAAGTTGTTTATAAGAAGGAATTACATGTATCATTATGATTTTATGAAAGAAATATAACTTTCTGGAGAAGGGTGTATAGTTTCTACAAGGGCTATCCCAACAAACCCTCATTGCATGTGATACAGAAGTCTCAACAGGACCCATACTGCTCTCTTTGTGGCCCTTGGCCAACCACCTTGGGGTTGACTGGGAGACACCTCAGCCTAGGGATGAGGAAGCATCCTTCAGTGGCCATGCAGCTATACAAAGGCCAGTGTGGTTGGATAGTTCCTCATATCCATGCCCAAGATTAAAGTGGAGGCAGTCAGGCACTCAGCTGACCTCTGCTCTGGTACCCTTGGCTGCTCTCCATCTTTCCTCATTTCAGATTATTCATATGTAGGCAAAACCCTGTGTCCATGTCTGTGTGTATGTGTGTATCTGAGTAGCTAAGAGGGGCAATGAAAATAGCATATTATCAATAGATAGGCATGTATTACACCTATTTTAGCTTTTTTCTTTTCAAATGTCTTATTAAAAATTTCCTGGTCAGAAGGTATATTTTAAAATATATA
>SJYF01004456.1:393046-410108 GCA_006410515.1 Procapra przewalskii | reverse complement strand
TCGAACCTGTTGAACTTGTTGCAGAACATGTCCAGGAGGGGTTGGTTCTGTGTGCCTATGGGTTCTGTGCCCGTTTGGGACTTGTCAATACCTGGTCTCTAGAATCTCTTACAAAGAATATAAACTCTATATGTATTGGCTTATGACTGGAGCCCTAAGGGGAAATCAGTGCCACTAGCTCATGGCCCCATTACTACTATCCCCAAGGGAACACAAGATCTGCAGCATCATTATCATTATGTGGAAGTTTTGGGGGATGAAGTCTAAAAAAAGAAATGTGAAAACATAAAAGTTAATTGTGTTGGACACAGATATTCCCGTTCTTCTTCACTTCACTCTACTACATCATCTGCCTATTTCTCCTGCTTCAGGTATTGAACGGCAGTAAAGAATGAATTTTTCTTTTTCTTTTTTTTTTTAAGGAAAAAAAAATAGGGCTCAATGAATTGGCAGGTAGATTTCGAGAGTTTAAGCGTTTTTTTCAATTGGCCCCTCTATCTGTGACTCATCCCAGTCCACAATATCATAAACCTGTCTCATTCACAAGTGTACCTCTGGAACTTCAGGAAGACTCTCTGGAGCAAAGATCTTGTACAGGTTGCTTTATCTTGAAAGAGATGCAGGAAAATACATGGGTAATGGTTTTCTTCAGCTTTAAATATCTAACTTAATAGAATAGAAATACCAAACCACTCCTTTTTTCTTGCCTGGAAAATCCCAAGGACAAGAGGAACCAAGAAGCCTACATTCCACGGGGTAGCACAGTCAAACATGACTGAGCAGACACACACACACACACACACACACACACACACACCTACTTACATTCAGATAAAAAATTGTTCTGTTTTTGAAAGTCAGTTCAAGAATGAATTTTTTTTTTAATTATCTTTGTGCCTTTTTTATGGACTACTGCCTGTTTCTTTTCCTTTAAAAGAAAGAAAGAAAAAATCAGTTTCCTCCTATGTGGAGAGAGTTTTTCCTTCCTTTCCTCCATCAACATTTTGGAATTTCTTTCCTGTTACCTGAAATAAGGATTTCTACCTTGTCTTGGCTTTAGGGGGTCTGATCCATTGGTATATTTCTTCTCCAGATCTGGGAATAATAACCTCTAATTTAATATTTCCTTTGTGTAGAGCAATAGGGAGTGCAATGGAAGGCTCTGCAAATGAGATGCAATGATAACCTCAAGAATCCCATATATCTCTTCCTTATCTAGGAACAGCAGGCTACGTTACAATGAGAACAGATCTCTCAAAGCACTATAGAGCTACTCATCTCCCAAGTGTATGTTGCTCTACTTCCTGTGTTTGCCATGCTGTCATGCCTACTTTTATGTCACAAGTAAAAGAAGCTTTTATTCCACTGTATTCCACAATTATTTCCATAGCAAGAATGTGAATCTCCCACATATTCCTTTCTCCAAGCTAATAGACCCTGTCCAAGAATGTAGCAAGAAGGCTGAAAGTCCATTTTCTGAATGAGTTCCCTGGTGTTAGTGAAGTTTTCACAGGCTTTACACATATTTGCCTATTTCATACTGTAATAAGATTTTTAAGAAGTCATGAGGTCAGTCATGATTGTCTCCATGAGAAACACATCAGAAGTACTGCTGGAGGTATCTGAGTGTTCAGGGGAAGATGATGTTAGGAAGATGAAAGCATGGAGTCCACAGTGACATATATGAAGGTGTCAGAAACAATGGGCTAGACTGATTGATTGCTTTAGAAAAACAAAGAGGGATGGCCAGTAAGGTCAAAAGAGATCTTGTCAAGAGTCTAAGCAAGAAGTTGAGCTCTAGTTTACCTTCGAGAGCAAGCAGGATCGTCATATGCAGACAGTGAGGGGGAATACTTAACAGGAACTAGCTGAGATAAACAAGGAATTATTGATCTCTTAGATAAATGAACTATGTACAAGGGTTGCTGATTTTTCCTCAGAGCTTATCCCACACTGTTATGTCAATCAGCCCACTCACAGCCCACTTTCCCATGGCCTTTTTAAATTTACAACAGTCCTCAGAAGCTTGCATGTCTGGACTTCTGCATTTTATCTCCCTTTACATTCAGTTGTGCATATCTGGCATAAGAGGAGTTACTATAAAATGGGCCATATTTAGTGGCAGGAAGTCATTCAGAAGAATCTTTAGAGTCAAAGAGTGAGAGAAAAGTCCTAACACAAAAATGTGGCTTCCAAGTTAATGCTATCTTCATTTTGTGTAAGGAGAGATGTATTCAAAGATAAAGAAAGAGAAATCCGAGATAGGTGGTTATATGATCTCATAATTGATATTACGAGAATGCTCCAACAAACCTCTCATCCTTATACACTGGGAAACAGGTGGAATGGAAACCACAGTTACAGAAAAATAACCATAGTGAACACTTGAATCATACCCGTGTGTAATTCAGTGAAACTAGGAGCCAGGCCGTGTAGAGCCATTCAAGAGGGACTGGTCGTGGTGGAGACTTCTGACAAAATGTGGCCTACTGGAGAAAGGAATGGCAAACAACTTCAGTATTCTTACCTTGAGAACCCCATGAACTGTAAGAAAAGGCAAAAAGATAAGACACTGAAAAGATGAACTCTTCAGGTCACTTGGTGTCATATATTCTTGAAACAAACACAGACATTCGTAACATTATATGGGAGGCAGTGATGAAAATCATCGCCAAAAAGAATTGTAAAGAGGCAAATGGATGTCTGAGAAGGCCTTTCTAATAGCTGAGTGAAGAAGTGATGTGAAAAGCAATGGAGAAAAGGAAAGCTATTGCCACCAGAATGCAGAGTTCTAAAGCACAGCAAGGAGAGAGAAGATAGCCTTCCTAAGCATAAATGCAAAGAAACAGAGGAAAACCATAGACTGAGAAAGACAAGGGACCTCTTCAAGAAAATTAGACATACCAAGGGAACATTTCATGCAAAGAGGGGCACAATAAAAGACAAAAGCACTATGGACCTAATGGAAGAAGAAGATACTAAGAAGAGGTGGCAAGAATACACAGAATAACTATTGATAATGACTGAGATAACCATGATGGTGTGCTCACTCAGCTAGAGCCAGACTTTCTGGAGCAAGAAGTCAACTGGGCCTTAGGAACCACCACTATGAACAAAGCTAGTGGAGTGATGGAATTTTCGCTGAATTATTTCAAATTCTAAATGATGAGGCTGTAAAAGTGCTGTACTCAATAGGCCAGCAATCTTGGAAAACTCGGCAGTGGCCACAGTACTGGAAAAGGTCAGTTTTCTTTCCTACCCCAAAGAAACCACGTGTCAAAGAATGTTCAGACTACCAACGATTGCACTCATCTCACACACTAGCAAAGGAATGCTCAAAGTCTCCAAGTCTTCAACATCAAGTGAACCAATAACTTCTAGATGCTCAAAAGGGATTTAGAAAGGCAGAGGATACATAGAGCAAATTGCCAACATCTGCTGGATCACAGAATGAGCAAGAGAATTCCAGAAAAACATGCATTTCTGCTTCATTGAGTATGTTAGAGCCTTGGACTGTGTGGATCACAACAAACTGGAAAATGCTTAAGAAAACACCAACACCAGAACACCTTAACTGCCACCTGAGAAATCTGTATGCAGGTTAAGAAGCAACAGTTAGAATTGGACATGGAACAATGGACCGGTGCCAAACTGGGGGAATGGAGTATGTCTAGGCTGTATATTGCCACTTTGCTTATTTAACTTACATGCAGAGTACATCATAAGAAAGGATGGATTTGATGAAACACAACTTGGAATTAAGATAGCTGGGAGAAACATCAACCTCAGATATGCAGATATGTATAACACTGATGTGCATATGACAAGCTCAGATATGCAGATAACACCACTCTTTGTCAGAAAGCGAGGAGGAACTGAAGAGTCTGTACTGATGAAAGCCAAAGTGGACAGTGAAAAAGCTGGCTTAGAACTCAACATTCAAAAAACTAAGGTCATATCATCTGGTCCCATGTCTTCATGCTGAATGAAAAGACAAACAGTGGAAACACTGAAAGACTTTACTTTTCTCAACTTCAAAATCACTCCAGATGCTGAATGCAGCCATGGAATTCGAGGACCCTTGCTGCTGGGAAGAAAAGCGATGACAAACCTAGACAGCATATTAAAAAGCAGAGACATTAATCTATCGACAAAGTCCGTCCAGTCAAAGCTATGGCTTTTCCGATAGTCATGGATGGGTGTGAGAACTGGACCATAAAGAAATTGAAAGCCAAAGAATTGACGCTCTTGAACTGTGGTGCTGGAGAATACTCTTGAGAGTCCCCTGGATTCCCAGACCAGCTAGTCAGTCCTAAAGGAAATCAGTCCTTAATATTCATTGGAAGAACTGATGCTGAAGCTCCAACAGCGTGGCTACCTGATGCAAAGAACTGACACAATGGAAAAGACGCTAAAACTGGGAAAGACTGAAGGCAGGAGGAGAAGAGGATGGCAGAGGATAAGATAATTGGATGGCATCACTGATTCAATGCACACGAGTCTGAGCATGTGACGGGGAGCTGGTGATATATAGAGAAGTTTGGCATGCTGTAGTTCATGAGGTCACATAGAGTTGTACACGACTGAGTGACTCAAATGAACTGAACAAAATTATACTCACAAGAACCATCCACTATAGCTGAGTCCTGGCTCCAGCTCTATGAAGTATTCAAAGTGTTGGAACAAGTCTGATACAGCAAGTCTCCCAGAAGTTCCATACAATCCACCAAATATCTCCTGAATTTCTAAGTGGTGACACTGCACTTGGTCTAGTCTAGTACACTGAGGCATTAATACTGTAAAAGCTAGGGCGCCAGTAGCCACATTTTTTTAAATTAAATTTGGAAATATGTCCCCAAGCCAGCAGGCATATCTAAAGCAGCTGTCACCATCTCAGGAATCCAGATTGTAGCTCAGAAGCCTCCCCTTCATTCTCCTTTCCAATTCTCTCCATCATATCACCCACCTGTAGCATTCTCTGTCCCTGGACTGGGAAAGATTCTCTGTTCTTGCAGTCTTCACTGAACTTCCCTGAATTCCATGAGTGCCCATCCATTGTCCATATTTTGAGCTTCCTGCTGACTGACTGGAAACATTTGAGGAATGGAAATGAGAGGCTGAAAACAGGCCTACACTGAAACTTATTAAGTTCCATAGAAGGAACCTGCACTTCCTTTTAGCTAAGCTGAGTGCTGTTAGTGACTTGAATCCTGTTGACATGATCATCTAAGAGATGAGCATTTTCTCTCTGAAACTGGCACTAAAGGCTTCTATATGTCTTCACTTTTGGTGTCTGTTTTCTCCAAGGCCTACTGTACCGGTACTGTTACCTGCAAATATCCTCAGTTAAGCATGCCTTGGCCTGATGTGCTGCAATACAGTCTTCCAGGCGTGCCTGTGGCGAATGGTGGAGAGGACTTGTTAGCACAGTTTCTCGAGCTGGTAGAGTACTTGAAGTCTATAGTCTTTATCAGTCCTAGGGACGTGTCTCTGGCATGGTGTTAATGGTGAGCTTGCCTGCAGCTGTGGGTTTGCTGCTCATAGCAGCCCTTGTTGCAGTTGAGGACCATGTACCTCTCAATGGGTCGTGGCCCTTCAGTCTGGACTGGATTCCTGGTTTGTTTTATTTTTTTCTTTCAAGTATGTAGTAGGAATCTCAAATGATGGCCTCTTTGGGATCTCAGGAATCCAGAGGACTGGAAAGAAGAGTGGCGGTCACAGACAACAAACTCTGCCATGGAGAAGGTGACACAAAGAGGCCCACCTGGGCAAATGTGTGGGAAGCAGGCCCAGGCATCTCCAACGGTTTAAGAGGCCGTGTGATTCTCTAGGCTGCCACATGGCTACTGCAGCCTAGAGTCTTGGTGAGGGCAGGTTTAGGGAGGCATGTTGACCATGACATCACAACTTTGGCATATCACTAAAGCAATAGGCAGCAATGCCCTGGTCACTACCATTTGCCTCCCAGGATTTACAAAGAGATGTATGGGAAGGAAAAAAGGACAGGACTGTATCTTTTTCAGGAGATCAAACTGCCTTCCTGATGTGTTTATTTTCTTTTACCACTCCCTGTGAATTATGCTCATTCAAATATTTCCTAGATCAACTTGACCCTTGAAAGAGGATTACATTCTAGCCCAGCTGAATCTCTAAAGAGACAGTGAAAGCTCTTAGGGAGCATGAGGAATCTGTGAGCATTGTCAGTTGATGGGAAAGAGAGATCCTTGCCATTTTCTATTTCCTGAAAATATAAGTAAGAAAAGGACGCCTCTTTTGGAACTGACAGCTTCTTTTCCAGAGAAAGTGTATGTATCGGTTTGCTAGGGTTGCCATAACAAAGTACCCAATACCAGGCAGCTTCAATAAATGTTTTCGGTAACTCTTGGGTATCAAGTCAGTAATCAAAGGGTCAGCATATTTGTCTTCTTTTGACATCTTTTTTGATTATGACTGGCCATTGTTTGCCTTTGTCTTCACATAGTAATGTCTCTGTGTTGTTTGCAACTGATCTACTGTTCTTATAAAGTGCTAGTTGTAGTAACCCAACTACCATAAAGAGGCCCTATTTTCAAAAAAGTTCAGAAAGAAATTATATCTTATGGAGGCTGACTACATATAAAGTACAGAGAGTTAGAGCTTCAACATACACATTTTGAGAGAATAAAATTTATTCCATAATATCTAGTTTCTTCTTTCCACTAGGTACTGCTCTATCTCTCTCCCAGAGTTCACCATATGAAGAAGTTTCCACAATACAGAAAAGAAAAACGGATTGTCCAGGGGTAATACAGATGAAGACAAATTCAGAATTTATAACCAACCTAGAAATCCTTTCCTCAAAGTCATAAGGGAAGGAAAGCATTTCTATCTTGGAGTAAGTATTAAACGATAATGTGATGCACATGATAAGCAAATTGCTAAAAGACTGACAAGACAAAAGATATATTCTATATATATGCATCCTAGCAAATCAGCTCATTACAAAATTTTCAAAATAGAAAGTGGTCCTCGAGTAATACCTGATGACAAACTTTGTCACACTTTGTTCTAAATTCACCTACCAATTGGGGGAGCTATCAGCGTCTGCTAATTTTCTTTACACAGAAGAAAAAACTGCTCATACTATTCTGAGTGTATGTGGTTTTGAAATGAGGCATTCTCTCAGAGATTCTGTTACCCTCCACAGACTAGAGAGATAGCGTGCTACTGTAACCAAATATCCATGCACCCAACACACTTAGGCCAAGCAATATTGAAACATTGGAGTTTAAAGTAGAGATATATTTTATTGCAGAGCCACGCAAGGAGATGGGTGGCTTATACCTTTAAAAATCACAATCTACCTACAGAAAAAAAAAGACCTATATATAGAATACTATAAAACTCTGATGAATGACAAAAATAGATGGAGAAATAGACTGTGTTCTTGGAATGGAAAGATCAATATAGTGAAAATGAATATACTACCCAGAGCAATCTATAGGTTCAATGTAATCCCTATTAAGCTACTAGAGGTATTTGTCAGAGAACTAGAGCCAACAATTTGATAATTTGCATGGAAATCCAAAAACTTCAAATAGCCAAAGCAATCTTGAAAAAGAAGAATGAGACATCATTACCACAATGAGCAGGAATCAGCCTGCTTGACCTCAAGCTATACTACAAAGCAACAGTCATCAATAGAGTATGGTACTGACACAAAAACAGAAACATAAATCAATAGAACAAAATAGAAAGACCAGAGAGAAATATCCGCACCTATGGACAATTTATCTTTGAAAAAGTGTCACGAATATACAATGGAGAAAAGACAATCTCTTCAACAAGTGGTGGTTGGAAAACTGGTCCACCACTTGTAAAAGAATGAAATCAGAACACTTTATAACATCACGCACACAAAAATAAACTCAAAATGGATCAAAGATCTAAACATAAGACCGCAAACTATAACACTCCTACAGGAAAACATAGGCAAAACACTCTCTGATGTAAATCACAATAGGATCCTCTATGACCCACCACCCTGAATAATGGTAATAAAAGGAAAAATAAAATAAATGGAACATCATTAAATTTAAAAGCATTTGCACAGTGAAGGAAACTATAAGCAAGGTGAAAAGAAAGCATTCATAATGGGAGAAAATAATAGCAAATGAAGCAACTGACAAGGAATTAATCTCAACAATATAAAGCAACTCCTGCAGCTCAATTTCAGAAGGGTAAGCGATTAAATGAAAAAAAAAATAAATAAAATGGGCCAAAGAACTAAACAGACATTTCTCCAAAGAAGACATACAGATGGCTAACAAACACATGAAAAGATGGTCAATATCACTGATTATCAGAGAAATGCAAATGAAAACCACAATGAGGTACCATTTATTTATTGTCACAAATATCTATTTATTACCACAAACATCTATTTATTTAACATTTATTACCAAACATCTATGTATTACCACAATGAGGTACCATCTATTTATTGTCTACAAACAATAAATGCTGGAGAGGGTGCGGAGAAAGAGGAACCCTCTCACACTGTCAGAGTGAGGGCAAACTAGTACAGCCACTATGGAAAAAAATAAAGATTCTTAAAAACCAGGAAGTAGAACTGCCATACAACCCAGCAATCCCTCTGCTGGGCATACACACTGAAGAAACCAGAAGGAAAAGATACATGTGCCAGAGTGTTCATCACAGCACTGTTTATAATAGCTAGGACATGGAAGCAACCTAGATGTCCATTGGCAGATGAATGGAGAGGAAAATAGTGGTATATATAGACAGTGGAGTATTACTCACCTATTAAAAGAATGCATTTGAATCAGTTCTAATGAGGAGGATGAAATTGGAGGCTATCATACAGAGCAAAGTAAGTCAGAAAGAAAAAAATAACACATATATATGGAATTTAGAAAGATGGTAGCAATGACCCTATATGCAAGACAGCACTAGACTCTGATGTAAAGAACCGACTTTGGGACTCTGTGGGAGAAGGCAAGGGTGTGATGGTTTCAGAGAATAGCACTGAAACATGTATATTATCATATATGAAATAGATTGCCAGTCGAAGTTCGATGCAAGAGACACAATGCTCAGGGCTGGTGCACTTGTATGACCCTGAGGGATAGGATGGTGAGGAAAGTGGGTGGGAGGGTCAGGATGGGGAACGCATGTACACTCATGGCTGATTCATATGAATGTATGGCAAAAACTACCACAATAATGTAAAATAGTTAACCTCCTAATTTTTAAAAAGAGGTAAAAATAAAAAGATTAGAAAATATTTTAGCTGAGTGAGAATAAAAACACAGCATATCAGAATTCATGAGATGCATATCTAGAAGTGCTTATAATTTCAAATATTTGTATTAAAAAATAATAAAAGTGTAAGCCATTGGTGGGGGGATCACAAACTCCGTCAGATCATTCAGCAAATGCCACATATAGGAAATGTGAGGGAGGGGTGTGATTAGCTGATGCAAACTTCTTGCTGTCACATCTTGTGTTCTAGAGGTAAGGTGGTGGTCAGCTAACTGTGTTCTTATAATCCTCAAGGGAAACAAATATTATTCCCTATGCACTGAAAGGAGATTTTCAAGACTGACATTCACCCTCCAAGGTCCTGGTTGTGAGGAGGGGCGTCCCTGTGTAGACTGGTTATCCAGTCTGGGAGCATTCATCTAGCACCCATTCTTGTTACTTCCAGCAGTGCCCAGTCCCAGTTGGAAGAGGCAATTCTCAGTTCTCTGTGCCCTCTTTGTACCAGGGCACACACACCTTCAATGTCCAGCTAGGGAGGCCTGGCGTGCTGTGATTCATGGGGTCGCAAAGAGTCGGAGACTACTGAGCAACTGAACTGAACTGAACTGAACGCGCCATTGTGTATCTGTACTCCAACTTCCTTATCCCTTCATCTGCCAATGGACATATAGGATGCTTCCATGTCCAGCTATTGTAAACAGTTCTACTTGAAGACTGGGATACATGTTTTTCAGTACGTGCTTAGAGGAAATGTAAAAGTTCACAGACTCTCCTCTAGGAATGGACTTGAAATATTAAAGCTGTCTTTAATGTTTTCAGAGAGGGTAGGTTTACAGATCTGTGTGTCTCTCTGACACATATCTGTGAAGGGCAACCCCCAACCCCTACCCCCCAATTTTGAGAAGCATGATGGAGTGTCTCCCTTTACCTAAAATAGAAAACCAAAGAAGCTGCTTCATGTGAAGATCAATGGCCAGCATAGTTCTCTCAGATAGAAAAGTAGTGAAGAGTGGTCTGGTTCTGAAACAGATTGACAGGGAGACATAATTAACCTGAAATAATTTTGAAAGATAAATAAAAAGCATCAACTGCATGTGTCTGCATATTTTTGGGGCAGGTTCTCAGGACAAACACTTCAGCTGCATGTAGGCTTCTCAGTTTTAGTTCAGATCAGTTCTGTTCAGTCACTCACTCATGTCTGACCATTCACGACACTATGAATATCAGCATGCATGCCTTCCTGTCCATCACCAACTCCCAGAGTTCAATCACACTCACCTCCATCGAGTCAGTGATCCCAACTAGACATCTCATCCTCTGTAGTCCCCTTCTCCTGGCCCCAATCCTTCCAATCATCAGAATATTTTCCAGTGAGTCAGCTCTTTGCATGTGGTGGCAAAAGTCCTGGAGTTTCAGCTTCAGCATCATTCCTTCCAAAGAAATCCCAGGGCTGGTCTCCTTCAGAATGGACTGGTTGGATCTCCTTGCAGTCCAAGGGACTCTCAAGAGTCTTCTCCAACACTGTGTGGGAATTATCAGTCCATGGAGATTTGTAAAGGGGGTTAAGTCATATATTGGGGTTGTGTCAGGGAAAACAGTTCTTCCTTTGGGGTGGGGGTTGGAGAGGATGGAGAAAGAAGATAAGGGGCCCATTAACTGTGGGTCTGGCAGTTATAAGAGGGAAATGTACATAGATGTTCATGGAAGTGTCTGGTGAACAAGGGCCAGAGTTTGAAAGAATGGAATGCA
The DNA here is from genome assembly GCA_006410515.1 of Procapra przewalskii. NCBI lineage: Eukaryota > Metazoa > Chordata > Mammalia > Artiodactyla > Bovidae > Procapra > Procapra przewalskii. Next base: position 399,095 of record SJYF01004456.1, on the reverse strand, counting down.
ATTTTGTTGGAAGGAGGTGCCCCAGGTATCTTCTCTGTTGCATGTCATCAGACTTTAAGAGTTTAGGAGAAGGAGAAAGCCATAACATTCAACTCACTATGAACCTAGAAGGCCATATGTATATGAGTGTGTATATGAGTGCATGGTGAGCTTTACTGAGAGTCCACTTCCCAGAGCTAGATTTCCAGGTAAAATCTTAAGGGGTGGGGGTATAAGGTACATGGAGGGGTCTGTGGCCTAGGTAGAAAGTGTGGGGAGGGAAGACAGTGAGGGTATAGTTTCTGGCAAAAGTGACCATACATTGCCATGAAATGGATAAACAAAAGAAAACAGATCCCATCATAATGTTTGAGCTCATGTGAACTTTGTTATTTTCTCCAGGAACTCAGTTTAGGTACAAAGTCTTCAGGGGCAAAAGTGAGAGGAATGAGGATGTTACTGCCAACATACCCAGCCATGTGCTCTGTGTCCCATGCTGTTGCTGCTGCTCTGCTGCTGCTGCTGCTATGGCTCAGTGGTTTTCCAGGAAGGCTTAAGCTGTTTGCCCAAGGCCCTCTATCAGGCCAAGGTGTAGAAATAACATTTTTCTCAGGAACCCTCTGGTGACAGTGTCTCTTCCTTGCTGAATGGCTCAGCACAGAATGTTTTCAACCACAAAAGACCTATCTCTCTTCTAGGGCTTTTTCACTACTCTTTGAGCAAAGGGCCAATGGGAACACCTGGAGCATATGGAGCTCACTGAGGGACTGGTCAGCACTTAAGGTGGACCTTCTGAAGTAGGTGACTGCTTTCTGGAACAGTGTCCACCTCTGGATTGGGCAAAGGACAGACTAGCACAAATGGGGTAGGGAGAGTACAACATTTGTCGCCTCAGTGATGTCTTCTCAGCCTAGATTCAATGGCTCCAACGTGGACATGCCTGAGGGTAATATCCCAGATGAAGTTCTGTCCCACATAAAGTTCTCACTGTAAAACTTTTCTCCGTGAGCAGCATCTCTTTAGAAGGCAGAGGGTAAATTTTGAACGTCAGCGTTCACGGGTTTATGGATGTTCCGTCAAGATGTCCCGAATGTAATCTGCTCCAGGGCCAGGTTTTGCATTTGAATATCTAAACCCCAGGTTGGCCCCTTCTCCAGAGAAGCATCTACAGCTCTAAAAGGCAAGGCTTGCCCTTCTCTGGGTGATTTCTGAACAACCAGCCCAGGAGACACTGGAAACATGTCTTCTTACGTTTTTAACCTATAAACTTCAAAGAACCCTTGAGGCTCCATCAGGCTGGTATCTGTCTTTCTCAGCTCTAGTTCAATACAAAACAAAGCCAAAACTATGGTGTAATAACTCTGCAGCGGGTGTGAGATGGCATATTAGGGCATGGTTTGGGGGACCTTAGACTGGGCTCATCTAGGGACTGCATGGCATTTATCCACATTCAGAAGTTTTAGCAAGGCGTTGAAAGAATTTAAAGGCAATAAAACTTTAGGACAGGGTCCCTCAGTGCATAATATTTCCTTCCAGTGCTTCAGGACCATGGGTGACTTTAGCTCTAACCTGTCCTGGAGTGAAGAGTGCAGTGATAATCACGAATCAGTTAGTAAACTGAACTGTGGATATTGACTGGATGGTCATTCTCTGGAAACTTGCCATGACTTATGTCCCAGACTCTAGAGGGCTTTCAATAGAGCCATAAAGTCTAGGTGCTATTAGATTTTACTGCACACTTGGATGTGTTGTGTATGATTTTCTTCCACCGAATATCAATGCATGTGTGATTTGGCAGATTAGTGATGAATTCATAAGATTTTGGCTCAATCACCTTAGCTGCATTTGCTTCCTGTTCCCTGGATGTGTTCATGTTTTCCTAGGTTTAGAATGAAGACTGGGTGTCTCCATTGTGTTTGCCCATGAATGTGAATTGACGTTTCTTCCTGTGGGTCTGCCTATACTCCTGTCTTCTTTCATGATGCATGCATGATTGTGCCATTATGCACAGCTCTGCTGCCATAGCTGTCTGAGTTCTGGCATGTTACTATTCAAAACACATGCATTGTGTTGCTTGTATTCACTCATTTGTTTTAAAGTTTGTGTATCTTTGTTACATTGCATGTGAATCTGACCCTCTCTTTCATTCCTGGATCAAATGCTTCCAACATCTTGAATTGGACTTAAAAATTTATTTATGTTAATTGGAGGTTAATTACTTTACAATATTGCATTGGTTTTGCCATACATCAACATGAATCCACCACAGGTCTGCACGTGTTCCCCATCCTGAAAACCCCTCCCTCCCCATACCATCCCTCTAGGTCATCTCAGTGCACCAGCCCCAAGTATCCAGTATCATGCATCGAACCTGGACTGGCGATTCATTTCATATATGATATACATGTTTCAATGCCATTCTCCCAAATCATCCAACCCTCGCCCTCTCCCATAGAGTTCAAAAGACTGTTCTATATGTCTGTGTCTCTTTTGCTGTCTCGCATACAGGGTTATCATTACCATCTTTCTAAATTCCATATATATGCCTTAATATACTGTATTGGTGTTTTTCTTTCTGGCTTACTTCACCCTGTATAATAGGCTCCAGTTTAATCCACCTCATTAGAAATGATTCAAATGGAGAACAGGGAAACCTTTTACACGATTTTGGTAAGAATGCAAACTAGTACAGCCACTATGGAAAGCAGTGTGGAGATTCCTTAAAAAGCTGGAAATAGAACTGCCTTATGACCCAGCAATTCCACTGCTTGGCATACATAACGAGAAAACCAGAATTGAAAGAGACGGGTACTCCAATGTTCATTGCAGCACTGTTTATAATATACAGGACATAGAAGCAACCTAGATGTCCATTAGCAGATGAATGGATAAGAAAGCTGTGGTACATAAACACAATGGAGTATTACTCAGCCATTAAAAATAAATGGACTTTTTAAAAGGGTTCCATGATATTTGCACACAACAAGAAATGCTTTATCACAAGAATAGTTAACAGTAACCCACATGTGGAAACAAGAATACCCACATCCTTACAATAATGCTCCAAATGCAAGAATATCACTTGCTGAAGTGAGAATGTTAATTAGGATCACAAAGGGCAAAGATGTTGCAGGAATGCATCTGTCAGGAAGTTTTTTATATGTCAGGAAATATTTGGGGTTGACGTGTTAACTGTTCTATAAACACTACTGAATGATTGAAATACATTAACTTTTACCCCTACCCACGTATTCTTGTGCTGATCATTAAACTGACATTACTGATGCAGAATTTCTTTACGATATTAAGTAAATCATCATCCAAGTGATAGGAATTGGGGTTGCCTTTCTGTAAAGAGAAAGTTGTTAAAGAATTTTTGTCCCAGGGAAAAGGGGTACATGATCAATTTCAAGTTCAATGTCCCTTGCTATTTCTGTGTCCTTTCTGGAAGGAAAGCACAGGGAATGGAATCACACCAACCTGACTGGCACTGTAGACCAGTCCAAGATGACAGGAATAGCGAACACAGGTATATGTCACTCCACTGTCCACAGTGAGGACTTTCAACCATTCCAACCTCTTGGCATGTCAATCACCCTTATAAGCAAATCCCGTTCACCTTCCAGGATATATCACAAAAGTAGAAGGGGACACTGACTTGATCAACTACAGAGTGAAAAACATAACTGGGACAAAAAAAGGGGTGCTTACCAAAATCCATATACTGGACAAGTAAACCAATGCCGGAGTCCAGCTCCAGCAGCCAGGAAATCAACCTGAAGGGATGGGCGGTGTCGGTGAGTAATGGTGCAGCCTCGCATTTAGTTTTTTGGACTGCATGTTTATTTCAAGCTTTAGATTCTCTTTTATACTTTGACAAAAGCATTAGGTCAAAGGTTTGACGTTTTCAATTCCCCCCCCACCCATATTTATTATCTCCATAAATCATTGTCCTTCAAGCAGAGTTTCTGCAGCAGTGGTTCTCTCAGAATTGTGTTTACTTTAACTCATGATTACATTGTAACTCATGCTTATATCTGGGCTGCAAAGCACAAACCTCAGTTTATTTCTTATCTTTCTAAATCCTGTTTGCCCCTAGTATCCTGACCTCACTATCTCTTAAAAAGCTTCTGGATATTAATATCTCTAAAATTCCTAATCTCTATAAGCTATTATAAAATATGCTAACATTACAACATTCTTTAAATCTTTAGCTTCTATTTTATTCATAAACCCAAAATTCAGCAAACTCCTTTGTCATAAACATTCCTCTCACAAATAAGTTTCGGATAACAATCCTTCCCATGGCCTCAAGCTACAGCCTACATGGTCATCCTGGACCACTCTTTTGTAAAGATCCTTGAACAAAGGTCAATGATTAACTTTATGAATTATTCTCTGAGCAAAACTGTAGAAGGCTTTGGGCCTTCTCATGCTCCTCTCAAGAACAATAAGCACCTTAATATTCTTTTCAGTCAACTTAGCCAAGGAAAGGAAAATTCAGGTCAGAATCACAAGGCCTAACTCCTTCATCTCAAGTCTGTGCCTGCAGGACAAACAGAGGGAGTTGGGGCCATGCCTCCATTTTGTCAGTAATGTGTAGTGTAGCTCCTGACAAACCAATATTTCCCCATATATGCAAGTTTTGTTTCAGAATTGTTGGGTGTGTGTATGTGTGTGTATGTGCATGTACACCCATGTGCACTGGTAAAAAGTTTGTGTAAGCTCAAAAAAAAGTTTGTGTAAGTGAGATAAGAAACACTCTGGAGGCAACAAATAGTAGAATATCGGAGGCAGAAGATAGGATTAATGAAATAGAAGATAGAATGGTAGAAATCAATGAATCAGTGAAGGAAAAAGAAAGACGAATTAAAAGAAATTAGGACAACCTAGAGACCTCCAAGACAATATGAAACATTCCAACATTCGAATTATAGGAATCCCAGAAGAAGAAGAAGACAAAAAGAAAGACCATGAGAAAATACTTGAGGAGATAATAGTTGAAAACTTCCCTAAAATGAGGAAGTAAATAATCACCCAAGTCCAAGAAACCCAGAGAGTGCCAAACAGGATAAACTCAAGGTGAAACACCCCAAGACATATATTAATCAAACTAACAAAGACCAAACACAAAGAACAAATATTAAAAGCAGCAAGGGAAAAACAACAAATAACACACAAGGGGATCCCCATAAGAATAACTGCAGATCTTTCAATAGAAACTCTTCAGGTCAGGAGGGAATGGCAAGACATACTTAAAGTGATGAAAGATAATAACCTTCAGCCTAGACTACTCTACCCAGCAAGGATCTCATTCAAATATGAAGGAGAAATCAAAAGCTTTACAGACAAGCAAAAGCTGAGACAATTCAGCACCACCAATCCAGCTCTCCAACAAATACTAAAGGATAGACTCTAGACAGGAAACACAAAAAGGGCATATAAACCCGAACCCAAAACAATAAAGTAAATGGCAACCGGAGCATACTTATCAATAATTACCTTAAATGTAAATGGATTGAATGCCCCAACCAAAAGGAAAAGACTAGCTGAATGGATACAAAAACAAGATCCCCATATATGCTGCTTACAAGAGCCCCACCTCAAAACAACGGACACATACAGACTGAAAGTGAAGGGCTGGAAAAAGATATTCCATGCAAATAAAGACCAAAAGAAAGCAAAAGTAGCTATACTCATATCCGATAAAATAGACTTTAAAACAAAGGCTGTGAAAAGGGACAAAGAAGGCCACTACATAATGATTAAAGGATCAATCCAAGAAGAAGATATAACAATTATAAATATATATGCACCCAACATAGGAGCACCGCAATATGTAAGACAAATGGTAACAAGCATGAAAGGGGAAATTAATAATAACACAATAATAGTGCGAGATTAAATATCCCACTCACACCTATGGACAGATCAACTAAACAGAATATTAACAAAGAACGCAAACTTTAAATGATACAATAGACCAGTTAGACCTAATTGATATCTATAGGACATTTCACCCCCAAACAATGAATTTCACCTTTTTCTCAAGTGCACATGGAACCTTTTC
>SJYF01004456.1:369391-392355 GCA_006410515.1 Procapra przewalskii | reverse complement strand
CAACTTTCCAAAACTGAACCAGGAAGAAATGGAAAATCTTAACAGACCCATCACAAGCATGGAAATTGAAACTGTAATCAGAAATCTTCCAGCAAACAAAAGCCCAGATCCAGATGGCTTCACAGCTGAATTCTACCAAAAATTTTGAGAAGAGCTAACACCTACCTTACTGAAACCCTTCCAGAAAATTGCAGAGGAAGGTAACCTTGCAAACTCACTCTATGAGGCCACCATCACCCTAATACCAAAACCTGACAAAGACACCACAAAAAAAGAAAACTACAGGCCAATATCACCGATGAACATAGATGCAAAAATCCTTAACAAAATCCTGGCAATCAGAATCCAGCAACACATTTAAAAGATCATACACCATGACCAAATGGGCATGCAAAGATTCTTCAATATCCACAAATCAATCAATGTAATTCACCATATAACAAATTGAAAAATAAAAATCATATGATTATCTCAATAGATGCAGAGAAGGTCTTTGACAAAATTCAACATCCATTTATGAAAAAAAAAAGTCTCCAGAAAGCAGGAATAGAAGGAACGTCCCTCAGCATAATAAAAGCTATATATGACAAACCCGCAGCTGACATTATCCTCAATGGAGAAAAATTGAAAGCATTTCCCCTAAAGTCAGGAACAAGACAAGGGTGCCCACTTTCACCACTACTATTCAATACAGTGTCTGGACGTTTTGGCCACAGCAATCAGAGCAGAAAAAGAAATAAAAGGAATCCAAATTGGAAAAGAAGTAGTAAATCACTCACTGTTTGCAGGTGGCATGATCCTTTACATAGAAAACCCTAAAGATTCCACCAGAAAGCTGCTAGAGCTAATCAATGAATATAGTAAAGTTGCAGGATATAAAATCAACACTCAGAAATCCTTTGCATTCCTATACACTAATAATGAGAAAGTAGAAAAAGAAGTTAAGGAAACAATTCCATTCACCATTGCAACGAAAAAAATAAAATGCTTAGGAATATACCTACCTAAATAAACAAAAGACCTATATATCGAAACCTATAAAACACTGATGAAATGAATCAAAAAGGACACTAAAATATGGAGAAACGCATCATGTTCATGGATGAGGAGTCAATATAGTGAAAATGAGTATACTACCCAAAGCAGTCTACAGATTCAGTGCAATCCTTATCAAGCTACCAAAAGTATTTTTCACAGAACTAGAACAAATAATTTCAACATTTGTATGGAAATACAAAAAACCTCGAATAGCAAAAGCAGTCTTGAGAAAGAAGAATGGAACTGGAGGAATCAAATTGCCTGACTTCAGGGTCTACTACAAAGCCACAGTCATTAAGACAGTATGGTACTGGCACAAAGACAGAAATAGAGATCAGTGGAACAAAATAGAAAGCCCTGAGATAAATCCACACACCTATGGACATCTTATCTTCGACAAAGGAGGCAAGAACATCCAATGGAGTAAAGACAATCTCTTTTAACAAGTGGTGCTGGGAAAACTGGTCAACCACCTGTAGAAGAATGAAACTAGATCACTTTCTAACACCACACACAAAAATAAACTCAAAATGGATTAAAGATCTAAATCTAAGACCAGAAACTATAAAACTCCTAGAGGAGAACATAGGCAAAACACTCTCCGACATAAATCACAGCAGGATCCTCTATGATCCACCTCCCAGAATACTGGAAATAAAAGCACAAATAAACAAATGGCATGTAATTAAAATTAAAAGCTTCTGCACAACAAAGGAAACTATAAGCAAGGTGAAAAGACAGCCTTCTGAATGGGAGAAAACAATAGCAAATGAAGCAACTGACAAACAACTAATCTCAAAAATATACAAGTAACTTATGCAGCCAACTCCAGAAAAATAAATGATCGAATCAAAAAATGGGCCAAAGAACTAAATAGGCATTTCTCCTAAGAAGACATACGGATGGCTAACAGACACATGAAAAGATGCTCAACATCACTCGTTATCAGAGAAATGCAAATGAAGACCACAGTGAGGTACCATTTCACACCAGTCAGAATGGCTGTGATCCAAAAGTCTACAAGCAATAAATGCTGGAGAGGATGTGGAGAAAAGGGAACCCTCTTACACTGCTGGTGGGAATGCAAACTAGTACAGCCACTATGGAAAACAGTGTGGAGATTCCTTAAAAAATTGCAAATAGAACTGCCTATGACCCAGCAAGTCCCCTGCTGAGCATACACGCCAAGGAAACCAGAACTGAAAGAGACACATGTACCCCAGTGTTCATTGCAGCACTGTTTATAAGGTCCAGGACATGGAAACAACCTAGATGTCCATCAGCAGATGAATGAATAAGCAAGCTGTCATACATATACACAATGGAGTATTACTCAGGCCTTAAAAAGAATAAATTTGAATTAGTTCTAATGAGATAGATGAAACTGGAGCCAATCATACAGAGTGAAGTAAGCCAGAAAGAAAAACACCAATACAGTATACTGACACATATATATGGAATTTAGAAAGATAGTAATGATGACCCTGTATGTGAGACAACAAAAGAGATACAGATGTATAAAAGGGACTTTTTGCCTCTGAGGGAGAGGATGGGATGATGTGGGAGAATGGCACTGAAACATGTATACTATCATGTTAAAACGAAGCACCAGTCTATGTTCAATACAGGATACAGGATGCTTGGGGCTGGTGCACGGTGATGATCCAGAGAGAATATATGGGATGAGAAGTGGGAGGGGCTTTCAGGATCATGAGCTCATGTACACCTGTGGCTGATTCACATCAATGTATGGCAAAACCAATACAGTATTGTAAAGTAGAATAAAGTAAAAATAAGATTAATAAAAAAGAATATTGGAGTGGGTTGCCATTGTCTTCTCTGAGTAATCTTACCCACCCAGGGATTGAAATTGCTTCTCCTTCAGGCAGATTTTTTACACTGGGCCACCTCGGAATCCAAAAAATTCCAACAGAGATACTTGTAAGAGATTCTTAGATGGGACTTCCCTCGTGGTCCAGTGATTAAGACTCCATGCTGCCAATGCAGGGGGCACAGCTCTGATCACTGCTCAGGTGAACTCAAGGGCATGGCATCCCACTCCAGTATTCCTGCCTGGAGAATCCCATGGACAGAGGAGCCTGGCAGGCTTCAGTGCATGAGATCACAAAGAGTCGAACAGGACTGAAGTGACCTAGCACACAGGCAAACATATGGAATCACAAATAGGTGGACACCATTGAAGTGGCTTAACACCCACAGGGTAACTAAGATCATACAAGCTGTACAGCACAACCAAAAGATAAAAAATAAAGGCATTTTCCCCTACCAAAAATGTGTAACAATGGATTTAAAGAAAAAGAAAAAAGAAAAAGGTCGTTAGGGAAGGCATGGTGAAGTTGAATGTCTAACAAGCTCTCTGTACAGTGCTGAGTCTGTTGGTTCATTTGACAACACATGGTTAGAACCAGGGAATAAAGTGATAGGAGAATCCAGATACTATAGGAGAGTCCAGATACCTTTATACCGCAATAACGTTTATCTCTGTGTCGGAAGAGCCCCTGAAGAAAGAAGAGGAGAAGCAAATGGCAACCCCACTCCACTAGTCTTGCCTGGAGAATTCCATGGACAGAGGAGCCTGGTGGCCTATGGTCCATGGGCCACAAAGATTGCTACTTAGCATAGACACACAAAGAATATCCCATTTTCTCATTCCCAGTACAGTCACAGTCATACACACACACATACACACACACACACACACACACACAAAGAGCTTGTCATCTATCCTTAAAGCTGATAATTTAAGACCTTCACAGGAAGCAGGACACTCGGCTTCTTTGGTGTTCAAGGATTACTGCTTTGGATGATGGAAATTCCTTCATTGGCCACTGGCCAAAACATTTCTTTCAACTGAGTCTATGTGACTCCCCCCCTTCAAGGAACACAGCTGTATTTGACTAGCAGTAGAAATAGGACTGCTGTCTGAAAGTTGGTGGAATTGTTACTGCAACGGAGAGATTTCTTCTGGGCGCACATAACATGTTTCTAAAAGTTGCATAGGTTGTCATTCCTTACCTCTGCACTATTAGACTTGTAGAAAGCATGCAGGGACTATTGTGATTTTCTTTCAAAACAATACAGTTGCTAACATTTTAGAATAGATTTAGATGGGAACTTGCCTGGTGGTTCAGTTGTTCAGACTCTCTGCATCCACTGCAGGGGGCATGGATTCTCCAGAAGAGAAAGTGAGATCTCCAGGAAACGAAGATCCCACATGCCCTGTGGCGTGTGGTTGTCTCTTTTTCTAAATAAAGGTTTATTGGTACCATACCTTATCCATTCAGTTACCTTCTGCCAGTGGCTACTCTGGGGCTCCCAGGGCAGTTGTGGGTAACTGCCAGAGACCATGGAGCTCACAAAGGCTAAAATATTTACTTTCAGGCCTCTTCAGAACAGGACTTTCCTGGTGGCTCAGCTGGTAAAGAATCTGCCTGCAATGAAGGAGATATGGGTTAAATCCCTAGGTTTGGAAGATCCCCTGGAGAAGGAAATGGCTACCCACTCAAGTATTTTTGGGCTTTCCTGGCGGCTCAGCTGGTAAAGCTGAGAGCAGGAAAACTGGGGCTGCTCCCTGGGTTGGGAAGATCCCCTGGAGAACAGAAAGGCTACTCACTCCAGTATTCTGGCCTAGAGATTTCTATGTGTTGGGGGCCAGTGTGAGGAACTCCGCCCATGGCAAAGGTCATGAGGAAGGGGACTTGGGCATGTGCAAAGGCATGACCAAGTCTCAGGAATTTCCCCTGCTCCCCAGCATCTTACCCCAAAACCAGAGTCTGTCCTGTATTCTCACCTACAGGGGGCTCTCCCCCATAACTGTTTCTCTCTGAGAAGGAGTTAACGTGCAGCTCCAAGGCAGTAAAAATTCCTGGGTGTGACTAGAGTGTTTCAACTTACAGGACTCCTCTGAAGGTTATCTAGACTGCCTGTATAGGTTCCTCTGGCAACAACAGCCCTCCAACCTTGAGAGGCACGAGATGTTTTGACTTACTAAAGGCAAATTCTTGTGGGAAGTTAGAAATTATTAGTATAGTGGGTTGGTTGGGAATTAGATTGATTAAGGGTTTTTCATTTGTTATGTCAATAATTGCTGCTAATTCCCTGCCCTAGGTGGGACAAGGGCTTCTCAGGTTAAGCCTCTCTGTGGACACATGATTGTTTACTACCTCTCAACCATAAACAGCACAGAGAGTTTTGGAGTATTTTGAGAGTCTTAATTAACATAGGGCTTTTTCTTGTTGTTGAGTCCATGACTGCCGCCAGGCCTCCATATCCTTAGATACCTGGGACTATATTAATCAATGTATTTGGAATATAGAAAAGGAAATATAGTAGTTTCTGACGTTAGCAATACTATACTTTGAGTTAATGAATTTTCTCTTTTGTTATAGACTACTGTACTTTGTTATAAGTCACTGTGTCCTTACTATGTGAAAATGTAACCTTATCACTATCTTAAGGCTAAGTAGATCTTAAGAAGAACATTGGTGAAAGGATTTTCATTTGTCGGACTGATGTTTGCTGCTAAATCTCCATATTCCCTGCCCTTAAAATAAGTATTAAGCGTATAGGAGAAATAAGTAAATAAGTATTAACCTTTAAGCATATAGGAAAAATAAGTAAATAAGTATTAACCTTTAAGCATATAGGAGAAAAGTATTAACTTTAAGATTAATCATGTTAACCCCAGGTTAAATAAATTCCTTTCTTGATTGTAACTCACTATACCAGCACCCTATAGGAATGCAACTTTATTTGGAGGGTGGTGCCTGGTTTAAGAAAAATCACGCTTGGAAAAAATAAGTTTTTGGTTATCAGTAAGAAAGGGTTGTAAATGTCAGCAGGCAGAAATGGCTTGAAGACGATGTAAAACCCCTAAAACTTTTTTTTTTTAATGTAAAGCACCTGATTTTGATAAGGTCAGGACTGCTGACCCCCGCGTGACTCTGTATTCATCCCTATATGTAACAAAATGTATATAAGCAAACCCAAAAATAAAGAAATTGGATCAGTTCCAGAAAGACTGATTCTCTCATGTTGTTCCTTTCTGCTCCCCAATTTTCTGGCTGAATTCCCATCTGGAGCGTGGGTGCCCTCCATGAAGATGGTGCAAATTCCTTGTCTGGAATTTTATTGGTACCCCACATAAGCCAAGTTATTCAGCCCCTTTCTCTCTCTCTATTTTCTGGCCGAGTTCCCATCTGGTGCATAGGACCCACCAAGCCTACTACTTTGCCTGGGCTTCTAAGATTGGACCGGGGGTGGGGGGGGTGGCTCAGTGCCTCCTCTCCCTCAGGAGAACAGGAAGATGCTTGTGGCCTACGTAGGTGGTGATTGGTACCCTGTGTTAACCAAGTTATTCAGCCTCTTTTTCTCTGCTAAATTCCTAGTCCTTCTCTATCTGTAATTAAATTAGTTTTTCCTAGGACACCTACTCTGCCTCCACCTTTGAATTACCCTAGATCCACCGGGGCTGGACCCTGGCATCTATGCATTGTATAGTCCACGGGGTCACAAAGAGTCAAGACATCACTGAGTACCTTTCACTTTCACTTTTGGTAAAGCTATAACTTAGATGGGTCTCTTCTATTTTCAAGCTTGAAGAGTTGTTTTCTTTTTGAAGTCCACTCAGTATACTACCAATAATACTAATATCATTTTGAAACTTTTATGTATATAGAATTCAGCATGATTTTCAATGTTTAAGGAGTCCTGGGTTCAATCTCTGTGTTGGGAAGATCCCCTGGAGAAGGGCACAGCAACACTCTCCAGTATTTTTGCCTGGAGAATCCCATGGACAGAGAAACCTGGCAGGCTACAATCCATGGGGTCGCAAAGACTCGAATATGAATGAGGGGCTAACACACTTTAAGAAAATCTGAAAACTTGAACTTTTTTTTCCCCTCGTCAGAGTTACTCTTGAAAGCTAACATACAACGCGAAATACTCTAACCCTACATTGTTGAGATGAGTACAAATGGAGCGGTCCTGAAGGTATAAAACGTGTGTGTGTGTGTGTGTGTGTGTGTCTGTGTGTGTGTGTCTGTGTGTGTGTCCAGTTTGGCAAAAGAGTTTCCCCTTTCTTCGAAGGTTTGTTGATTCCAAGCAAAAGTCCTAGCTCTCTGGGGTGACTTCCTTGGTAGAGAGGGGCCACAGAAGAGCAGTATTTTTATGCTAATTACAGCAGGTTACTGTTTATGAAATGGCAAGGGATCAAAATGAAGGCTGTCGGAGACTCAGACTGCTCAGATCTGGCAAGAGCACTTGGTTTTGGGGGGAGATGAGTTAAGATGAGACAGCACTGTGGAGGACTCCGGGTTCTAGAGAATTAACCACCCCCACCCCAGGAAGCCGTGCTGAAGGGCAAGAGAGCAGACTTCCCCAACCCTGAGCTCTCTGCCCCAACCTTCCTCCTCCCTACCAAGCATCACCCTCATGAGGCCTGGTGGAGTTCCGTGCTGCCTTCACCAAGTCTGGCTCCTTTACTGCCAACGTGGGGTGGGAACCGGGCAGGGGCTGCAGGAGGCCCAGAGCACATAACTCCCCCTTCCCGCTGCCCCGGCACCCAGCACGACTCAGGCTGCCCGGCCAGTCCTCAGAGGCCCGGCAGACCCGAGCCTCGCACGTCCTCAATTGGGCACCTTCTGCTGCCCCACGCTGGACACCGCCATGTAACTTGTGCTGGGATTCCAGCAGCGGGCCTTCCAGCCAGCTGTGCCTGGGCAGCGGCAGGCTCTGCCTGGCGCTTGGCCTCCTGCAGCTCCGGCCTGGAGCAGGCCCGCGTCCCCGGGGTCACCGCCCACTTCGCCCGCAGCCCCACCTCCGTGCACAATGTGCGCACACCGCCGGCTTGCGACCTGGTCAGCGGCCTAGTTTTACCCATGACTCGGCAGGTGGGGGACAAAGGAGCATCCTATGGTGTGCGAGTAAGAGCGCCTTGCCCATCCATGGGGACCCCTTCTTGGGAGGTGAAGGCACATGGCCTGGGAGTACTCCACGCGTGGTTCAGGGCACGCATACTATGCGGGTGGAGACCCCTCCGAGAACAGTTGGGCCCGCTGCAGGAGAGTAGGTCTCCCTCCGTTTGTTGGTGAGGAGGCTCAGCCCCCAAGTAGAGACCAGTCTGCATTTTTTTCAGGGCGTGCCAGCATGAACATTTGAGGGCCCTGCGCGTGGGCCTTTGTGAAAGGATGACTGAGTGCGGCCGCCACAGGTGACTCCTTCATGGGAGTTGGGGGCACAGTGCCAGTCATAGGTGTGGACAATTGCCGGTGCAGCTGAGGACGCCAGGCCCTCGAGTAGGGACCAATCTGTGCATTTCCAAGGGGTCCAGTCCATGGGTCGGGACCCCGCAATGCCCAATTGAAAGCCAATGGCCAGAGTGGAGTCCCCTCTGTGTGCAGTTGAGGACTCCCTGCCGGCAGTTGGGACCACTGCATGAGCGTTGAAGGCACCTGTCCGTAGGTGGGAACCCCTCCATGCCCAGTTGAGGGCCCATGGCCTGCAAGTGGTGACCTCACTGTCTCCAGTAGAGAGCATGAGGTCCACGAGTGGAGACTTCCTTCATGAGAGTTGAGGGTGAACAGCATTGTGATGAGGACCACTCCATGCGTGGTTGAGGGCGCACAGCCCACAGGTGGGGAACCCTTGGTGTGCAGTTGTGGGCGGCATACAGCCTTGAGGACCCATCCGTGTGTGGTTGATGGTTCTTGCCGCATGAGTGGGAATCCCTTTCTGTGGGCATGAGGGCGCACTGTCTGCAAGTGGGAACCACTATGTGAGGGGTTGAGGGCACACAGCCTTGTGATGGGGACCACTGCATGCACAGTTGAAGGCACACGGCCCGTGGGTGGGAAGTCTTCCATGTGCAGGTGACGACGTCTGGCCTGGAGTTGGGTCATGTCTGTATTTTCCAGGGTGTGCTTAGTGCGTGTCAGGATCCCTCCATGCCCAGTTGAGGCCCACAGCCCTCGAGTGGGGATACCTCCGTGTGTGCTTGAGGGCGCCCTGCCCACAAGTGGTGACGCCTCTGTCCACGGTTAAGGGCACACAGCCCAGTGGTGGTGACCACTGCTGTGTGCAGTTGAGGACGCCTGGCCCTGGAGCAGGGAGCCATTTGTGCATTTTTCAGGGTACGTGTACCTCAGGTCAGGACTCCTCTGTGTGTGCTTGAGGGCCCCCAGCCAGTGAATGGAAACCTCTCCATATACAGTTGAGGGCACACAGCCCGCGGGTGGGAACCCCTCCATGCCCAGTTGAGGGTATGGGGCCCAAGTGTGGGGACCCCTTCTTGGGAGTTGAGGGAACACGGCTCTCAATTGGGGAACCCTTCATGTGAAGGGAAGGACACCTGTCCCAGGAGTAATGTGCATGGTTTAGCATGTGCATACCATGGATGGGGACCACTCCATGCACGGTAGAGCGAGCTTGGTCTCCGGGACTGGGGGCCCCTCCATATGCGGGTGAGGATGCCAGGCCTGCAAGTGGTGTACCCGTGTATGAGTAGGGGTGCCCAGCAGGTGGTTGTGCATGTTTAAGGCCCATGGCCCATGAATGGGGACCCCTATGTGTGCAAATGAGGATGTCCGCCCCTAGGGAGTAGGTACCAGTTGTGTGTGGTTGAGAGCACCTGGCCAGGCACTGGGAGGACTGATGCAGAGAGGGCTTCCCAGGGACACAATGGGAGGATGAGTAGAATCTGCAATGCAAGATGGGTAAACGTTGCTTCCGGGGACTTCTCTTTTTTAACACTTCGATATATTTGTTACTGCTCTTACTAGGGAAACTTTAGGCAGTGCTGTGAAGGAAAACCCAGAAAATACAACGGTTCCATGATTGTTCCACCAGTGAGAGACTAATACTTAATATGATCAGGCCCAGGAGCACACACATGCATTTGTTTCCAAACCAGCAGGATCAGGTAGAAAACTTCATACATATGATAAAAATCTTTATTTCCTTGTGTGTGTGTGTGTGTGTGTGTGTGTGTGTGTGTGTGTATACTTTTGGGTTTTCTATCACAGGTGTGCAAACTTGCAGTCTCTAGGCTACATCCAGCCTGCTTTTCTATGTACAGCCCATGATATAACAATAAGAATGATTTTACATTTTAAAGTGTGTTTTAAAAATCTAGGGAGGCTTCCCTAGTGGCTCAGATGGTAAAATGTCTGCCCAGAAGGTAGGAGACCCGGATTCAATCCCTAGATGGGGAAACTTACCTGGAGAAGGAAATGGCTGTTTATGTGTGGGTTTGTGTCTGAGTGTGGGTGTGTGTTTCTCTTTGTGGAAGGGGTCTGTGGGGGGCTGTGCATCTGTGTGTGGAAGTATGTCTCTCTGTGGAAGCTGTCTATGTGTGGATGTGTTTCTTTGTGTGGGAAGGGATGTGTCTTTTGGGGTTTATGTGGGTGTGGGTATCTCTCTGGAGGGGCGTGTCTGTGTGGGTGTGTGTTTGTGGGTGTGTGTATCTGGGATCTGTGTCTCTTTGGGGGCGTGTCTGAGTGTCTCTCTGTGTATACCTCTGTGTGTAGGTCTTCATGTCTGTTTCCATGTGTGTGTTTACAGTGGGGAGGATGTACAGAGCATTCACTGCTGTCTAGCTCCAGAACATTCCTGTCACCCCAGAAGGATACCCTATACCTGTGAATAATGCACTCTCTAGTGCCCCTCTCCCTAATCTTGACAACCCAAACTCCATGATTTGATACATGCATTTCATGGCCATTTGTGCCATAGACAGCAGACCATGGCAGGTGAGCCTGGTGGATTTCTGTTGGGTTTAACATGAGCCCCCTTTGGGATTGCAGCCTCATGACAGAGGCTAAGACTGTATCAAGCTTCCTTGTAGGGAAGGGACTCAGTGAAAGGGCGGAACCCTACTAGGGTTGCTGCAGAGCACCAGTATGGTCACGTGATGGGGGGGATGTCTGTAATACAGACAGCTCTGGCTTTTGATTTTTTCAGAGGGGAATATGCCCATAAGTTTCATCTTGTTTCATCCAGTATTCATCTTGAGGACTCATGTATTGAGTCTTTCAGCAGGATATAAATTTTCCCCAGAGCATTCCCAAGGTCCCAGCTTTCTATCCCACGGACCACGTGTCTCTTCTGCCCTCAGGGAGCTTCTCATCTGGGGTGTTGCTGTCCACGGGGTCGACCCATATCCCATTTCTGGGTTGGCTCTGGGTGTTACTTGCTATTTCTCTGAAGTGTGAAGTGGTGTGGTAGACACTATCCAACTTGGAAGACAAGGGAACATGCTTTTGTACAAGCTGCAGGGACATCTGTCCCTCAGCATGTGATGTGTTAATAATCAGCAGTTGCCTTGCCTCTCTGGAGCTTCCCCCATGAAGGCCTGGTGTGGGTGCTCTCAGTCAGCAAGAAGCATTAGGCCTCAGAGCTTAACAGTGTTTCACCACATTCAGTTCAGTTCAGTTCAGTCGCTTAGTCCTGTCAGGCTCTTTGTGACCCCATGAATCACAGCACACCACGCCTCCCTGGCCATCACCAACTTCAGGAGTTCACTCAGATTCATGTCCATTGAGTCGGTGATGCCATCCAGCCATCTCACCCTCTGTCATCCCCTTCTCTCCTGTCCCCAATCCCTCCCAGCATCAGAGTCTTTTCCAGTGAGTCAACTCTTCGCATGAGTTGGCCAAAGTACTGGAGTTTCAGCTTTAGCATCATTCCTTCCAAAGGAAATCCCAGGGCTGATCTCCTTCAGAATGGACTGGTTGGATCAGCTTGCAGTCCAAAGGACTTTTAATCAATGAGAAAGAACAGGTTAAAAACTAGTGCAGGAGCCTCCCTGGTGGCTCAGACAGTAAAGAATCTGTTTGTGATACAGGAGACCCGGGTTAAATCCCTGGGTCAGGAAGATACCCTGTAGAGGGCATGCCAACCCACTCCACTATTCTTACCTGGAGAATTCTGTGGACAGAAGAGCCTGGTGGGCTACAGTCCATGGAGTCCCAAAGAGTGAAAACTGAGGAGCTGATTTTTTTTTACAGTGTCCTTCCACTCAGCCATGAGAAGGAATAGATTATCAATAGACTTAAAAAAATATTTTTCAATAGACTGTTGATAATACTGCCTGAGCCACTAGGGTCAAAATGTGACTCACACAGGACCTAACTAGTGGCTCAGATGCTAAAAACTCTGCATGCAATGTAGGAGATCCAGGTTTGATCCCTGGGTCGGGAAGAATCCCCTGGAGAAGGAAATGGCAACCTGCTCCAGTGTTCCTGCCTGGAGAATCCCATGGACAGAGGAGCCAGGTGTGCTGTTACAGTCCCTGGGGTCACAAACAGTCAGACACAATTGAGTGACTCATAAGGTGGGTAATACCCAAAGGCTTGGATAGGTCTCAAGGGGCTTCTGCAGTTTGGAAAAAAAAAAGTCACCCTCCAAGGAATAAATTCTGGGTGAGATACCATTTATATCTCAGTCCAGGGAGGGGTTGGCGGGCCAGTAATATGGCCCAAGGGAGGTCCTGTGGTGTTGGAACATGCTTTAGTTCTTAACCAAGGTGGTGGTTACATGGATTGGCCCTTGAAATCAATTATGACACTGCACACACAGCTGTGTCTAGACCCATTCACCTTCCAAGTCTAGCCCAGTACTGCAGAGTTGTGACATGCAACCAGTGGGTGACAGATTCAAGTAAAGTCTTCCTGTAACATCTCTGCACCTTTACGGGATTCTATTTGTTGTTATGTTCAGTTGCTCAGCCATGTTCAACTTTTGCCACCCCACAGACTGCAGGACACCAGGCTTCCCTGTCCTTCACCATCTCCCTGTGTTTGCTCAAACCCATGTACATCAAGTCAGTGATGCCATTCAACCATCTCATCCTCTGTCATTCCCTTCTCCTCCTGCCTTCAATCATTCCCATCATCAGGGTCTTTCCCCATGAGTCAGTCCTTCCTATCTGGTGACCAGAAGTATTGCAGCTTCAGTATGAGTCCTTCCAATAAATATTCAGGGTTGATTTCCTTTAGGATGAGCTGGTTGGTTCTCTTGGCTGTCCTAAGGACTCTCAAGCATCTTCTTCAGCACCACAGTTACAAAGCATCATAACCTATTCTCAAGTAAAAGTTAAAAGAAAAAAGCAAAGTGAAGCTTGCCTATAACTAGAGCAGTGGTGCTGGTCAAATGTCATTGGCCAAAAGTCAGCAGGGAGGTCACCCACCCTGGTCGAACAGCTGAGCCCTGGATCGTGACTAATCAGTGGAGGGCAGGGTCCCAGCAGCACAGTGGACACAGACCCAGTCAGCTGAGTACACAGCACCCTCTGTTTAGATGGCCAGGGCTCAGCACACGTTAGTTGTCATGGAAAGGTGCCACTGCTGCTGCTGCAGCTGCTAAGTCACTTAAGTTGTGTCAGACTCTTTGTGACCCCATAGATGGCAGCTCACCAGGCTCCCCCATCCCTGGGATTCTCCAGGCAAGAACACTGGAGTGGGTTGCCATTTCCTTCTCCTATGCATGAAAATGAAAGTGAAAATGAAGTCACTCAGTTGTGTCCAACTCCTAGGGACCCCATGGACTGCAGCCCACCAGGCTCCTCCATCCATGGGATTTTCCAGGCAAGAGTGCTGGAGTGGGTTGCCATTGCCTTCTCCACCAGGTGCCGCTAACCATGTCCAGAACCACATGCCAGATCGTCACCACTCTGGGCGTATTAATTGCATGACCAAATGCAGAGGCCCTCTCAAGAAATCTGTGACTTTGCTCATGTGTGCTTTGTTATAAACAAGGACAGCTGCGGGCTTTGCTTCCTCACTTCCTGGATCGTCAAGCTGACCAAGCGAATCTGGCTTCTTCATTCCACTGGGCACGTGTGGCAAATTCAACGAGCAGTGGACCTCTGCTGAACCCCCCCCCCCTTCATGAGTGGTTTAGAAAAAGCCAGTATTGCCTCTATGTGGAACCATCCCACCACAGGCCCTATGAGGGGTTGGTGCTAAGACATGGAAGCTGATGGGATCTGTCCTGCAGTTCCAGAAGGCAGGAGGGTGAACAGGGTGCACCTCTGGTTTGAAGGTTAAGAACAGGGGCTTCCCTGGCAGTCTGATGGTTAAGAGTCTACCTTTGCAAGGCAGGGGGCTTGGGTTGGATCCCCGACCGGGGAACATACCATGTGTAGAAGAGTGAGTAAACGTGTGCCCTATGACTACTGAGTCTGTGCTCCTGGACTAGAGAAGCCACCTCAGTGAGAAGCCTGCACACCTCAGCTAGACAATGCACACACACAGCAGCCAAGACACAGCACAGCCAGAAATTGTTCAGCCGTTTCTGACTCTTTGTGACCCCATGGACTTTAGCATGCCAGGCCTCCCTGTCCATCACCAACTCCTGGAGTTTGCTCAAATTCATGTCCATTGAGTCGATGATGACATCCAGCCATCTCATCCTCTGTTGTCGCCAGCTTTTTGCATCAGATGGCCAAAGTATAAATTTTAAAAAAATTAATAAATATATGATGAAGGCTAACAGCAGGAGGGGGTTGTCCAATTTGTCATATCCTGGGTGAGCTGGATTCTTGTTCCACTTCCATGCTGACTTACGTGTAAGAAACACGTAAGACAAGGTTAGGTATTGATCAGTTGACAAAGATCTGAGCAGAGGCTTGCAGGACTCAACCCTCCTTTTCCATTGAAGCAAGGACGTGTCCAGAGAGAACAAGGGTGCTGAGTCATCTCCTGGGGACAATGGCAGAAGGGAAGCAAGCCGTCACATCCCCCAAACCATCTTGGAGGTCTTCAAGCCAGGGACCCCTAAGAAAGGCCCAGGACCAAGAGATGGTGTGGATCCTAAGGCCACATGTCTCCCCTCAGGTGTTCTTCTCAACTCAGTATCTTCAAGTTGTAGAATGCAATAACGGATTGTGAGGCATTTCTTTCAACCCTTATACCTTGAACATGGGGCTTTGCTCATAGCTCAGATTGTAAAGAATCTGCCTGTAGTGCAGAAGATCTGGGTCCACCCCTGGATCAGGGAAGATTCCCTTGAGAAGAGAATAGCCACTTACTCTAGTATTTGTGGCTAGAGAATCCCATGGACAGAGAAGTCTGGTGGGCTACAGTCCATTGGGTCCCAAAGAGTCAGATATAACTGAGTGAGAGAGACACACACATTGAACATAGGCTGTGAAGTCTTTTTCCTCTGCTCTCTCCCTTCCCCACCAAGAGAAAATCCATCACCCAGCCTGGTGATGTTCCTGGGAGCAGCAGGGTGCTTCTCCCCTAACATCACATCTGCACCAGGGGAGGGAATTGCTGTGTGCTCTAGGCATCCAAAGTATCACTTTGGGGAATGCTTCGGTGGGGGTCAGGTCTCTTCCTGAAGCCATCTGGTTATCCTTGCAATTATAAATGGCAGATCTCAGGGTCTGTGATGGACTGAGGCTGTGTTGACATTGCGAGTATTGCTTTATCACATTGTCAGGTTTCGCAACTCTGCTGCCGCTACCTCTGAGTCAGCTGAGTTCTTTGCACACCTGCTAAATGGCTGTGTTTTCCCCTCTCCCCCACGACTCCACCCTTTGTTTCTCTACAGCCCCTGCTCTTAACATGGACTGCCAAAATGCTACCTTTGCCTCTAACAACTCGGACCAGTGTATTCATGTTTGCAGACTTGGCTGCAACCACCCGTCAAATCGTTTCAGGGACATGATGAGTCTGAGTCCTGACCGTGGGGCCTCCAGTTCACAAAGGCTGTGTGGAAAGCTGGGAAACTGGCTGGCCTCTGCGTAGGATTAAAAGCCTACTTATTGTGACTGCCAATTCATTGTCCTACAGCCTCCTCGGGACTATAGTTGCTACCTCTGGTGGTCAGTTATCCACCTGGGTTGACAGTGGTGTTTTTGTTTGTTTGCTCTTTTTAAATTATCTGGCATGAGCCAGATGTTGGATTTTTCAGGAAAGACACTAAAGTAGGTATTTTTAAAATGTCTGAGGACATAAAGGGAAAAAAAAGTGAGTAGGAAAATTACTTTTAGCCAGCTTTGAGATAACTTACTGGTTTTATACTGGTTTCTAGATAAATTCATTTGGCTTCCTTCTTAGATGTGATTTTGTTTTTGTTTTTGCCTTGGAGAAATATGGCTGAGGGTGGCTGGTTGTGTAGGGAGTATGACTGTGCACTTTGGATCAAGGAGGAAGAAGAAAGGGAAACATTCCTGAAACCTGGGTTGGTGCTTGCTTATCTAGGGTGAATGCAAGCAGGCTTCTTGCAGAGACGACAGAGCGCTCCTGCCCCCTGCTGGAAGGTTGTGTTAGTTTAGTTCAGTTCAGTTCAGTCAGTCCTGTCCAACTCTTTGCAACCCCATAGACTTCAGAACACTAGGCCTCCCTACCCATCACCAACTCCTGGAGCTTGCTCAAACTCATGTCCATTAAGCCAGTGATGCCACCCAACCATCTCATTCTCTGTCGTCCCCTGTCCTCTTGCCTTCAGTCTTTCCCAGCATCAAGGTCTTTTCCACTGCGTCAGTTATTTGCTTCAAAAGGCCAAAGTTTTGGAGTTTCAGCTTCAACATCAGTCGTTCCAATGTATATTCAGGACTGATCTCCCCTGTGGTGAACTGGTTGGATCTCCTTGCAGTCTGAGGTATTCTCAAGAGTCTTTTCCAACACCACAGTTTGAAAGCATCTGTTCTTCAGCGCTTAGCTTTCTTTATATTCCAAATCTCACATGCATACATGACTATGGAAGAACCATAGCTTTGACTAGGCAGACCTTTGTTGGGAAAGTAATGTCTGTGTCTTTTAAAATGCTGTTTAGGTTGGTCATTACTTTCCTTCCAAGGAGTAAGCATTTTTAAATTTCATAGCTTCAGTCACCATCTGCAGTGATTTTGGAGCTCCCCCGAAATATAGTCTGCCACTGTTTCCACTGTTTCCCCATCTATTTGCCATGAAGTGATGGGACCAGATGCCATGATCTTAGTTTTCTGAATGTTGAGTCTTAAGCCAAATTTTTCACTCTCCTCTTTCACTTTCATCAAGAGGCCCTTTAGTTCTTCTTCACTTTCTGCCATAAGGGTGGCATCATCTGCATATCTGAGATTATTGATAGATCACCCGGCAATTTGCAGCTTGTGCTTCTTCAGCCCATCCTTCCTCGTGATGTACTCTGTATATAAGTTAAATAAGCAGGGTGACAATGTACAGCCTTGACGTACTCCTTTTCTTGTTTAGAAACAATCTGTTGTTCCATGTCCAGTTCTATCTGTTGCTTCCGGACTTGCATACAAATTTCTCCAGAGGTAGGTCAGGTGGTCTGGTTTTCCCATCTCTAAGAATTTTCCAGAGTGTGTTGTGGTCCACAAAGTCAAAGGCTTGACATAGTCAATAAGGTAAGAAGTAGATGTTTTTTGGGAACTCTCCTGCTTTTTTCATGTTCCAGCAGATGTTGGCAAATTGATTTCTGGTTCCTCTGCTTTTTTCAAATACAGCTTAAACATCTGAAAGTTCACGGTTCATGTACTGTTGAAGCATGGCTTGGAGAATGTTGAGCATTATTTTATTAGCATATGAGATGAGTACAATTGTGCGGTAGTTTGAACATTCTTTGGCATTACCTTTTTAGGGACTGGACTAAAAGCTCACCTTTTCTAGTCCTGTGGCCACTGCTGAGAATTCCAGATTTGCTGGCAGATTGAGTGCAGCACTAATACAGCATCATCTTTTAGGATCTGAAATAGTTCAACTGCAGTTCCATCACAACTAGCTTTGTTCATAGTGATGCTTCCTAAAGCCCACTTGACTTTACATTCCAGAATGTCTGGCTCTAGGTTGGTGATCGCACCATTATGATTATCTGGGTGATGAAGATCTTTCTTGTATAGTTCTGTGTTTTCTTGCCACCTCTTCTTAATATCTTCTGCCTCTGTTAGGACCATACTATTTCTGTGCTTTCTTGGGCCCATCCTTGCATGAAATGTTCCCTTGGTATCTGTAAGTTACTTGAAGAGACCTTTAGTCTTTCCCTTTCTATTGTTTTCCTCTATTTCTTTGCACTGATCGCTGAGGAAGGCTTTCTTCTCTCTCCTTGCTATTCTTTGGAACTCCGCACTCAAATTGTGTTACGGGTCACAGGGCTTTGGCAGTGAGGATAGTGCACTCCTGCCACCTGCTGGACGCTTGTGTTTACTACACCACAGGTTTCATTGTTTTTTTTTAACCTTTTGCTCTCTTGCAGAATGAGGTCAGCGCTATCAAATGGGATCCCTCTGGCATGTTGCTAGCCTCCTGCTCTGATGACATGACTTTGAAGATAAGGCTGAAAGGCCAGACTGTGTGACCCTTGGTGACCCCCGGGGCCTTGTGCTGTGTCTTCAGTCCCAGTGCTCCTCCTGCAGCTTGCCATTGGGTTCTGAGCACTCTTGCTGCCTCTGTGGTCTTTTCTGTTTGCAAGGGACATACTGCTTGCCCTGACAGTGAAGCCCAATTTATCGGTCGAGGGTGCCGTGGAGCCTCTTTCCATTCCCGAGGCCTTTCTCCCATCCAAGTACTAATTAGACCCGCTCCAACCCTGCCTAGCTTCGGAGATCAATCCAGGGTAGAATGGATCCCCCTGACCTTTCTGACGGGCGCCCCCTGGTGTTGAGCAGACTCCTCTGCCTGGGAAGCCCCTGCCCCTTGTCAGCCGCCCACCCCGCTGGACGTGAGTTTCCCAGGGACAGAGAAACCTCTGCAGTGCTCCAGGCAGGAACGGTGCTGAAACACCTCACGTGGGAGAGTCAGTCTTTGCTCACTGCTTACCCCTTGGGTCCCCTAGATCTGGAGTGTGAAGTAGTACATGTGTTTCCATGACCTCAGGCACACAGAGAGGAGATACACCAAGTGGAGTCCCACTGGGCGGGCCACCAGCAACTCCAGCTCTAGTATCATCCTGGCGAGGTAAAGGACAGGCAGCCCACACCCCAGTCTCGGTTCTTGAAAGCAGACTTGGTGGCTGAGGTTGCTCCAGCCACGCAGCCAGTAAAAGTCACTCATGTCCTGAAGAGACCAGGAGATGCTGTCGGTGTGGCTTGCAAATGAGTTTATGCCCTCAGATGCTAAAGAGTCTGCCTATAATGCAAGAGACTCGGGTTTGATCCCTGGGTTGGGAAGTTCCCCTGGAGATGGGAAAAAGCTACCCTACTCCGCTATTCTGGCCTGAAGAATCCCATGGACAGAGGAGCCTGGTAAGCTGCAGTCCATGGGGCCGCTAAGAGTCAGACACGACTGAGCAACTTCACTTTCACTTTTCATTTTCATGCATTGGAGAAGGAAATGGCACCCCACTCCAGTGTTCTTGCCTGGAGAATCTCAGGGACAGGGGGCCTGGTGGCCTGCCATCTCTGGGGTAGCACAGAGTCGGACACGACTGAAGCGACATAGCAGCAGCAGCAGCAGCAGCAGAGTGACTCACATTCAAGGTAACTTAGAAACTAACTTAAAGTAAATGGAGAGACAGCTCACTGTGAAAGAGCTGGGAGATAGAGGTTATCACATGATGGCTATGCTGAAATAAGGATGCTTTAAACCGTGAGGCTGGAGGGAAGAATTGCCTACATCCACTCACAGCATTTTGCTTTGGTGAAGGTTTTTACTATGACTGAAGAAAGAAAGCAGTTTAGCTTGGACCTCACACTTGGTTGGGCTTCCCAGATAGTTCAGTTGGTAAGGAATCTGCCTGCAACACAGGAGACCCCAGTTCGATCTATGGGTCAGGGGAAGATCTTCTAGAGAAGGGATAGGCTACCCATCCAGTATACTTGGGCTTCCCTGGTGGCTCAGCTGGTAAAGAATTGGCCTGCAATGTGGGAGACCTGGGTTTGATCCCTGGTTTGGGAAGATCCCCTGGAAAAGGAAAGCCTACACACTCCAGTATTCTGGCCTGGACAATTCCATGGACTACAGTCCATGGGATCAAAAGAGTTGGACACGACTGAGTGACTTTCAGTTTATTTCTCTTCACTTTGGGCTTGGTTTACTTAGCCCAGCTAAGTGCTGCAGGTAGTGAGAATGTTGAATGGTCATAAAGGTTACCCAGCCAATACCATATCTAGCCTAACCATTCATCCTGGCTATCTCCGGATTTTGGGGCACCAAGGACCAGATTTGTGGAAAATCACTTTTCAAAGATTTACAGGATGATTTGAATGCACTACATTTATTGTGCCTTTTATTACTGTTATGATTGCATCTGCTTCACCTTGGATCATTAGGCATTAGGTCCCAGAGGATAGGGACCCCGGGTTTATGCAGTAAACCCCCAAAGACACCAGGATCAGATGCAGAGGACTGGTCAGTCAGTGACACACCAGAAAGGAGCAGAGTGGTTAGAAGTCCACAAAAGCTCATCACTGAGGCTGCATTCTGCAGACTTGTGTGTTCCCGGTCCTGGTTGGACCTCACACAGGATACAATGTTGCACTCCCAGTAGGATATTTTAATAAGTACCTGGAGGCACACAAGCTAAAGAGATTCCAGGGTCAACATAGGATACACCGAGGGTTCTGGAGACCATGAACCCACGAAGTGTTGGTATGTGTCTGGTCTGGGAGACAGGACTTGGGAGAGGTGGCAGTGGGTTTTTTCTGTGGAGTTGCAGACAATGGGGTAGTGGGGAGAATGGCCAGTGGCCCAGCCCTGCTGTAAATGAGGGGGAGACCCTCTCACCCTTGCCTTTGTCACATAGCAGTGGGATGAACAAACTGTTACTGAAAGTGCCTGACCCAAGGCCATCTCTCAGAAAACAGAACCGAATTCCTGCATCAGCTGAAAAGCTGATCCAGAAAACCATGAGAGCTGTTATCTTTTTATTGCAAGCTCCTGTCCTGAAATCCACTTAAAGGTCTAGGAATATAACATGATCTTTTTTTTGTTTTGATTTGTTTGATGACTTGTTAGGTGAGAGATTTAAGGGGCTAGATCTGAAAGAGTGCCTGATGAACTATGGAGGGGATCATGACATTGTACAGGAGACAGGGGTAAAGACCATCCACATGGCAAAGAAATACAAAAAAGCAAAATGAGAAGAGAAGTGAAAATCAAAGGAGAAAAGGAAAGATATAAGCATCTGAATGCAGCGTTCCAAAGAATAGCAAGGAGAAGTAAGAAAGCCTCCCTCAGCAATCCATGCAAAGAAATAGAGGAAACCAACAGAATGGGAAAGACTAGATATCTCTTCAAGAAAATCAGAGATACCAAGGCACAATTTAATGCAAAGATGGGCTCGATAAA
Source organism: Procapra przewalskii (assembly GCA_006410515.1). Classification (NCBI taxonomy): domain Eukaryota; kingdom Metazoa; phylum Chordata; class Mammalia; order Artiodactyla; family Bovidae; genus Procapra; species Procapra przewalskii. Next base: position 371,065 of record SJYF01004456.1, on the reverse strand, counting down.
GAACAGAGATGGTATGGACCTAACAGAAGCAGAAGATATTAAGAAGAGGTGGCAAGAATACACAGAAGATCTGTACAAAACAATCTTCATGACCAAGATAATCACAATGGTGTGATCAATCGCCTAGAGCCAGATGGCCTGGAATGTGATGTCAAGGGGTCTTAGGAAGCATCACTACAAACAAAGCTAGTCATGGTGATTGTGTTCCAGCTGAACTATTTCAAAATGCTGTGAAAATGCTACACTCAATATGCTGGCAAAGTTAAAATAGTCCGCAGTGGCCACAGGACTGGAGAAGGTCGGTTTTCCTTCCAATCTCAAAGAAAGACAATGCCAAAGAATGCTCAAACTACCACACAATTGCACTCATCTCACACACTAATAAAGTAATGCTAAAATTCTCCTCCAAGTCAGGCTTCAGCAATATGTGAACCATGAACTTCCAAATGTTCAAGCTGGTTTTAGAAAAGGCAGAGGAACCACAGACCAAATTGCCAACATCTGCTGGATGGTGGAAAAAGCAAGAGAGTTCCAGAAAACATCTATTTCTGCTTTATTGACTATGCCAAAGCCTTTGACTGTGTGGATCACAATAAACTGTGGAAAATTCTGAAAGAGATGGGAATACCAGACCACCTGACCTGCCTCTTGAGAAACCTATATGCAGGTCAGGAAGCAACAGTTAGAACACAGAACAACAGACTAATTCCAATAGGAAGAGTATGTCAAGCCTACATATTGTCACCCTGCTTATTTAACTTCTATACAGAGTACATCATGAGAAATACAGAGCAGGAAGAAGCACAAGCTGGAGTCAAGACTGCCATTAGAAATATTAATAACCTCATGTACCATTGGGAAGAGGCTCGTGGAGTGGGGACCATGAGGAGGAGGCAGCCGGCACCCCTGGAAACCATGCCTGCTCTGAGAATTGCCAGGTGCACCCTCTTCCAGCACTCAGTGGGTGCATCGCTTCGTCTGTGCAAGCAGCTCCTGGACTTTCTGTAGTCGCTGTCCTCAGTGCAAAGATGGGACCTTGGTGCTAAAAGCAGAGAGTAACACACAGATCCAGCCCCAGAATCCTCAACCGTGCTGGGGGGCTTATTCCCCAGAGACTTACAAAAGCATTAATTTGTAGGCACTCAGCTTTATTTCTAGTCCGACCATAGCCTTGACTAGACAGACCTTTGCTGGCAAAGTAACGTCTCTGCTTTATGCTCTTGTTCTAGGTTGGTCATAACCTTTTCTCCCAGGAAGTAGGCGTCTTTTAATTTCACGGCTGCAGTCATCATCTACAGTGATTTTGGAGCCCTTGAAAAAAGAAAGGCTGCCACTGTCCCCATCTATTTGCCATGAAGTGAAGGAGCCAGATGCCATGATTGCAGTTTTCTGAATGTTGAGCTTTAAGCCAACTTTTTCGCTCTCCTTTCATTTTCCATTTCTACCCTACAGAAATTAGAGTGCTCGTGTCCTCTCCAACCTTCCCCTCAGGCAATGAGCTAGGGCAGAAGAACCCGGCCACTTGCCCTGAATACCTCTGTCCAGCCAACCTCTGGATCACCAGGTAGGAGTCCATCATGTAGCAGAACAACCCCCAGAAGCAGGAGCTGTACAGCAGCAGGACCCAGAGCTATAATCAGAAGAATGACATCCCAGCCCCTGGGTGCAGGCTCC
>SJYF01004456.1:356155-369318 GCA_006410515.1 Procapra przewalskii | reverse complement strand
GAGTGTCCCTGAAAACCCTCCCCAGACACATGACCATCCTTAGAAGCCCAGGCTGGGATGTGGCCTGGGGGCAGGCGGGTGCCTTGTTTCCCCCATCTGCTTAGCTGGACTGGTCCAATGAATCCTGCCTGGTGTTCACACATGTAGGCAGAGAGATGACGGGTTCAGAGATGTAAGGCCTGGCCTGGCACTTTGAACCAGATGCCCTTCTGCTGAGGACAAATGAGGATGTGCAGGAAGGACCTTCCCAGGAGAAGCAAGGCAGGGACGTGCTGCAATGCTAAGTCTCTTCCATGGTGTTTGATTCTGCGACCCTGTGGACTGTAGCCCCCCAGGGTCCTCTGTCCATGGCATCCTCCAGGCAAAAACTACTGGAGTGGGTCACCATGCCCTCTTCCAAGGGATCTTCCCAGACCTAGGAATTGAACCCAAGTCTCTTATCACTCCTGCACTGGCAGGCAGATTCTTTTACTACTGGCATCTCTGGGAAGCCCATGAACAGATGCACTTAAATTCAATTTTGGTAAGTACATACATCGAATGAATCAATAACTTTCTTTTTTCTTCTCCTTTCTTTTTCCAGCCAGCTTGTTTTGACGTTGGCTAAATCTCAGATAAGGATTGAATATGTAATTTAAGGATGGGGGATGGGAAATACTAGCACAGTGGTTCTCAGACTGCAGTGCAATTTGGTTCAGAGGACATTGGTTATTGTGTAGTTTCTCAGTCGTGTCTGAGTCTTTGTGACCCCATGGACTGTAGCCTGCCAGGCTCCTCTGCCCATGGGATTCTCCAGGCAAGTACACTGGAGTGGGCTGCCATTTCCTCCTCCAGGGGATCTTCCCAACACAGGGATCAAACCCTCATCTCCTGCATTAGCAGGCGGGTTCTTCACCTGTGAGCCACCTGAGAAGCTCCAGAGACACCTGGAGGGTTTGTTAAATCACAAACAGGCCTTCCCCCCTCAGGGTCCCTGGTCAGTGGGGTAAAGGTAGGGGTCTCTGAGCTTTTCTAAAAACCACACTGGGTTGGTAGGAGGGTCAGGGCCATACTTTGGGGACTCAGTGTAACAGAGGGGAGTGAATGGGTGCAGAGGGGGGACCAGGGGAGCCACACTTACTGCACTCCCTATGTAGAAGACACCTGAACACATCTGTCCTGTTCACGGTGGAGATGTAGTCCACAAAACTCAGAAACACTAACCGCACTGCAGACTGGACCACAATGCCTAAGGGACAACCAGGTTGGGCGGGGGGACAAGACTCAGACAATAAGGATTAGGTTTGTGGAGCAATCTCAGGCACTTAATTTCCACTTCCACTGACATCAGCTACAGTCACCTTCCTTATTTTGCTTGTTCATTTATTTGCCTGTAAGTAGTGATGGTTTGAATAACAGTGTGTGTTTCTTGGCTATATTTTTAGTGTCCAGCTTAACTAGTCCTCAAGTTAAAGAAAGAAAGAAAAAAGAATGACTGAAAAAAGCATTCTTTCTTTTTTAACATTTTTAATAAAAGGATGTATTGATTTATTTTATTGATTGGTCTTTCTTGCTGCTAACAGGACTTTTTCCAGGGGCAGCGAGCAGGGGTTCGCAACTCTTGGGCTTCTCATCTCTGTGGCTTCCCTTGTTTTGGAGAACCAGCTCTAGGCACCTGGGCTCCAGTAGTTTCATTACCTGGGCTCAGTAGTCATGGCTTGTGGGCTCAGTAGTTGTGGGGCATGGGCTTAGTCACTCCATGCCATGTGGGATCTTCCCCTATCAGGGATGGAACACATGTGCCCTGCATTACAAGGTGGATTCTCAGCCATCAGACCACCATGCAAGTCCCAAAAAGGCTTATTCTGAAGTTGTGGAAGAGAGTTCTTCCATTCTTTTTAAAAAAAATAAAAATAAAAATTGAAGATGTTCACAAGTTGGCTCTTGGTAATCTTCTGACATTATTTGTAAGTTTTCCTTGCTCTTAGATCCAGATATCTAATTCGCCTATAATCAGTATCCACACTAGAGGGTTGTGAGTTTTCTGATAACATCTATTTGAGTGTACACTGTATAACACAAAATGCTCAAGGGGAAATGAACAGTACAGACTTGGATACTAGCATAATGTGTATAGTTCGCATACAAACATATTCTTCAAAATAGGCAACCAAATATACACTGTGTCCTACACCACCAAAGGGAATTATGTACACTAAAATCCTAAAGATGTTGTTTCTCATTCTTAAGCACAAATAACAAAAATAATGTTTTTTTTTAATTAGTGCTTTGTTGTTTTCACTACAGAGATCTGCTTTGAGCTCAGTAAATAACATATGTATATATCTTTGCATATAATGAAGTGATGGGTGTTTAGGAAACATTTTGTGGTAAATGTGGGTCATTGTGCTGGATATCAAAATGTTTCCCAGTGCTGTATATTTGTGAAGTCTCAGTAAAACTGAGGTGGGACTTCCCTGGTGATCTAGGATCAATCACTGGTCAGGGAATCAGGATCCCACAAGCTGTGCAATTTGCCCAGGAGCAACAACAACAACAACAACAAAGAGATTTTTAAAAATTCTACCACGGAAGAAGGAGTGGGTGGGAGAGCACAAACACATTCCATGTGATAGGCATCTGTATTTCTTTCTGTCTTTACTTTGGCTGAACTTGGTCTTCACAGGTTTTCTCTAGTTTCAGAGAGTGAGGGCTACTCTTCATTGTGGTACGTGGACTTCTCATCGCCTTGGCATCTCTTGTTGTAGCATGCAGACTCTAGGTGGGTCGTGGGTTTCAGAAGTTGACAACATCAAGTCTGGCTTAACTGGCACGACCCAGCCCCCATCCTGGTGGCTCACCTTTCTATCTATAGTTTCTGTCCAAAGAAGCAAAAGATGTGTGACTTGTCCAGATTCACATGGGTCATAAGCTGAGACTTCAATCCAGGCAGGTCACTCCCTAACCTCCAGCAGGGAAGAGGAGGTTCACCGCCCCATCAGCGTGAGTGTCCACAAAGGGGTCAGATGGACCGAAGCACTTGCTGAGACTCAACAGCTCGAAGCAGAAAAAGTCCACTTTTGAGAGGCTGGAGGCAGGTCACAGCTGGTCTCAGATGTCATGGCATCTGAATGTTACCACGCTTTTAAGGAAGTGTGTATTGGGGAGAGTGTTGTGATCCATGTGCCGGTTGGAAAAGCTTCCAGAGAAGAGACAGAATGAGAGGAAAGGAGAGTTTATCAGAGTGGGAGATTGTGTTAGAACAGGGGGCTGGCTCAAGGGAAAGCCGACCCCTTTGATGGGCTAGCAGCCCATTTCTATAGCCTCAAGACAGAAAATTCCTACTATAAGGGTGGCATTAGGTGTTTGGTTAGGATGCTATGTGTGATAAGTTGCTTCACTCTTGTGTCTGACTCTTTTTGTGATCTTATGGGCTGTAGCCTGCCAGGCTCCTCTGTCCCTGGGATTCTCCAGACAAGAAGACTGGAGTGGATTGCCATGCCCTCCTCCAGGGTTCTTCCCAAACCAGGGACAGAACCCAAGTCTCTTATGTCTTACGCATTGGCAAGCAGTTTCTTTACCTCAAGTGCCACCTGAGAAAACCCTAGGATGCTATTGGGTGGATAACAGAGTGGGTATTTTAGCTCATATGGGGCCAGGAAACTGGCCAGTTTAAATCTGGAAACTCAGGGCAATAGTTGCTATAGGATTTGATTAATTCCAGAGATTTTTATCCTGTGACCTTGGTCCAAGGGCTCCATACCTGTGACCTTGGTATAGGGCCCCACAGGGAGGTCTATAGAATGGACACATATATCAGTTCAGTTCAGTCACTGAGTTGTGTCCAACTCTTGCTACCCCATGGACTGCAGCACTCCAGGCCTCCCTGTCAATCACCAACTGCTGGAGTTACTCAAACTAATGTCCTTTGCCACATATACACACATTGCATATCTCAACCTTGTTTAAATGTTGTGTTTCTTTGTACAGCACTGTATCAGTTCAGTTCAGTTCAGTTCAGTCGCTCAGTCGAGTCCAGCTCTTTGCAACCCCATGAATTGCAGCATGCCAGGCAGTATACTAACATAGCAAAGTGAGATGACTGTTTCTGGGCAGCCATGTGCTCTGATGTCACAGCTCAGATATCTAACATAAAGGCAGTCTGCTCACGAACCACAGACTCTCACTAAATTAAAAATGACTGCTATATTGCTTATGGAAGCAGCCATGGGTAGGCGATAGGAAATCCACATGAACCTCAAGGGCTTCACTTGTGACGAGAACTCCTGTTTGCAGATGACACAGATTTATGGGCAGCTGGTGGTTGCACACATGGCAGAAACATGTGTCTGATACACAGACCAGAATGGCATCTCCATCACAGAGGGACCAAAAGGCACACACAGAGAAAGTTTGGGTCAGTTCGTCCCCTGAGGGGCCCATGGTTTGAACGTGGTGGGTCTTCCCTTCTGGACTTTGGGTCCCATTGCAATGCCCTTGGTTGAACATCCACAGTGAACCATGTACGTAACCCTGGCCTCTCAAACTAGTGACAGCACTTGAGTCTATTAAGGAATCAGAAAACTTTATTCTGAAGGGAAAAATGAAAGTGAATGTCGCTCAGTCATCTCTGACTCTTTGCAACCCCGTGTACTTTACAGTCCATGGAGTTCTCCAGGCCAGAATACTGGAGTGTCTAACCTTTTCCTTCTCCAGGGTATCTTCCCAACCCGGGGATCAAAGCCAAGTCTCCCGCTTTGTGGGTGCTTTCTTTACCAGCTGAGCCACCAGAAAAGCCCAAGAATACTGGAATGGGTAGCCTTTCCATTCTCTAGGGGATCTTCCTAACCTAGGGACTGAACACATATCTCCTGCATTGCAGGCAGATTCTTTACCAGCTGAGCCACCAAGGATGTCCTGTTCTGAAGAGGCCAGATAGTAAATATTTTAGCCTTTGCTAATTGCATGGTCTCTATTGCAGTTACCCACCACTGAGCTTGGAGCCCCAGAGTAGCCACTGGCAGAAGGTAACTGAATGGATGAGGCATGGTACCAATAAAGCTTTATTTAGAAAAAGAGACAGACACATGCCACAGGGGACGTGATATCTTCATTTCCTGGAGATCTTACTTTCTCTGCCAGGGAATCCAGGCCCCCTGTAGTGGATGCACAGAGTCTGAACCACTGGACACCAGATAAGTCCGCATCTGAAACTATTCTGAAATATAGCAACTGTAATGTTTTAAAAGCCAAACAATAGTTCTTGCAGGCTATCAACAAGTCTAATTGGGCAGAGGTAAGAAAAGTTACGACCAACCTAGATAGCATACTGAAAAGCAGAGACATTACTTTGCCAGCTAAGGTCCATCTAGTCATAGCTATGGCTTTTTCCAGTTGTCATGTATGTATTTGAGTGCTGGACTGTGAAGAAAGCTGAATGCTAAAGAATTGATGCTTTTGAACTGCGGTGTTGGAGAAGACTCTTGAAAGTCCCTTGGACAGCAAGCTTATCCAACCAGTCCATTCTGAAGAAGATCAGCCCTGGTAATTCTTTGGAAGGAATGATGCTAAAGCTGAAACTCCAGTACTTTGGCCACCTCATGTGAAGAGTTGACTCACTGGAAAAGACTTTGATGCTGGGAGGGATTGGGGACCAGAAGAGAAGGGGATGACAGAGGATGAGATGGCCGGATGGCTTCACTGACTCGATGGACATGAGTCTGAGTGAACTCCGGGAGTTGGTGATGGACAGGGAGGCCTGGTGTGCTGCGAATCATGGGATTGCAAAGAGTCTGAGAGGACTGAGCAACTGAACTGATCTGAACTGAGGGAATGTCAACCTATCCAACTTTTAGAAGCATGTTATGTGTGCCCAGAAGAAGACTCTCCATTGCAGTAAAAATTCCACCACCTTTCAGACAGCGGTCCTCCATTGTTTTCTGTTATTTCTACCATTAATCAAATATGGCTACATTCCTTGAAGGGGGGTCACATAGACTCAGTTGAAAGAAATTTTAGACCAGTGGCCAGTGAAGGAATTCCCAGCATCAAAAGCAGTAGTTCTGGAACACCGAAGAAGCAGAGGCTTCCTTTTCAGCGTCCTGCTTCCTGTGAAGGCCTTGAATTATCAGCTTTAAGGATAGATGGCTAGTCCCTTTGTGTGTGTGTGTGTGTGTGTGTGTGTGTGTGTGTGTGTGTGTGCACGCGCTTATGACTGTAACTGTATTGGGAGTGAGAAGGAGAAAACGGGATAATCTGTGTGTGTCTGTGCTAAGTAGCGATTCTTTGTGACCCCATGGACCATAGCCCACCAGGCTCCTCGATCCATGGGATTCTCCAGGCAAGACTAGTGGAGTGGAGTTGCCATTTGCTTCTCCCCTTCTTCTCTCTTGAGGGGATCTTCCCAACACAGACATAAACGTTATTGTGGTATAAAGGTATCTGGACTCTCCTATAGTATCCGTATTCTCCTGACTGTCATTTTATTCCCTGGTTCTAACAATGCGCTGTCAAATGAACCAACAGACTCAGCACTGTACAGAGAGCTTGTTAGACATTCAACTTCACCATGTCCTCCCTAACAACCCTTTTATTTCTTGTTTTTTTAAAAATCTGTTGTTACACATTTTTGGTACGGGAAAATGCCTTTATTTTTTTCTTTTGGTTGTGCTGCACAGCTTGTGTGTTCTTAGTTACCTTGTGGGTGCTAAGTCACTTCAATGGTGTGCACCTGTTTGCAATTCCATATGTTTGCCTGTGTGTTAAGTCACTTCAGTCCTGTCTGACTCTTTGCGATCTCATGGACCATAGACGGCAGGCTCCTCTGTCCATGGGATTCTCCAGGCAGGTATACTGGAGTGGGATGCCATGCCCTTGAGTTCCCCTGAGCAGTGATCAGAGCTGTGCCCCCTGCACTGGCAGCATGGAGTCTTAATCACTGGACCACATGGGAAATCCCTTCTAAGAATCTCTTACAAGTATCTCTGTTGGATGGGAACCCCACCTGGGTTCCCAGGTGGCCTAGTGGTAAAGAATCTGCCTGAAGGAGAAGCAGTTTCAATCCTTGGGTCAGTAATATTGCTTAGAGAAGACAACAGCAACCCAATCCAATATTCTTACCTGGAGATTCTCATGGACAGAGGAGTCTGGTGGGCTACCATCCATAAGGTCACAAAGAGTGGAACATAACTTATTGACTGAATATGCAGTCATTGTTTCTGTTTTTCCCCTTAAAATATGCCCTAAGAAGCTAGAAAGGCATTTATTGCATAATCACCCAAGTGATATCATAGCAAAGGAGCATAATTTCATTCTGCCTTTGGGAAAAACAGTACACGAGGTTATTTTGCTGAAATCTCTAATATGGAATCTTTTTTTTTTTTTTTTGCAGCTTTGTAATCACTTGCCTTGGTTTCCACTAGAACCACCTCAATGACCCCAGTGTTGCATTTTCATGTTATAAGCAGGTTGGGTCCCAGAAGGCATGCAAGATTAGAAAAAGACATACCCAAATATAATACGAGGGATGAAGGTAAGGGTGCCAGGTGGGCATCAGAGTGCCTGTGCTCTCAGAAGCCTTGAGCCTGCCCCCTGGCCAGAACTGTGATCTCCAGACCCTGAGCTCAGCTGAGGGTACTCATGGAGTGGTGACCGTGGCCCAGGCTGGGGGCTACCTCATACATCTTTTTTATCCATTCATCTGTTGATGGACATCTAGGTTGCATCCATGTCCTGGCTATTCTAAGTAATGCTGCTATGGACCTTTGGGCTGCATGTATCTTTTTGAATCCTGTTCTTCTCTGGCTATATGCCCAGGAATGGGATTGCTGGATCACATGGTAGCTCTGTTTTCAGGTCTTAAAGCACCCTCCACAATGTTCTCCTTAGAAATGCACCAACTTACATTCCCACCAACAGTGTGTAGGAGGTTCTGTTTTTCCCCACCCGCTTTTCTGGCATTTATTATCTGCAGAATTTTTAATAATAGCCATTCTGCCTGTGTGATGTGATACCCCAGTGTGGTTTCGATTTGCATTTCCTTTTATTGGTGATGTTGAGAGTCTTTTCATGTGGCCTGTTGGTTGTCTGTATGTCTTCTCTGGGGAAATGTCTATCTAGGTGTCCTGCTGGTAAATATGCCAGATCTTGGAGAAGGCAATGGCAAGCCACTCCAGTGTTCCTGCCTGGAGAATGGAGAATAGGTTAGTCATAACTTTTCTTTGAAGGAGCAGGAGTCTTTTAATATCATGGCTGCAGTCACCATCTGCAATGATTTTGGAGCACTCCCAAATAAAGTCTGTGACTGTTTCCATTGTTTTCCCACCTATTTGCCATGAAAAGTGATGAGACAGAATGCCATCATCTGAGCTTTTTAAGTGTTGAGTTTTAAGCCGATCTTCTCTCTCTCTTTCACTTTCATCAAGAGGCTCTTTAGCTCCTTTTCCCTTTCTGCTATAAGGGTGGCATCCTGTGAGTATCTCAGGTTGTTGATATTTCTGCTCACAGTCTGAATTTCAGCCTTGTGTTTCATGTAGCTCAGCATTTTGTATGATGTAATCTGCCTATAAGTTAAATAATCAGGGTGACATTATACAGCTTTGATGTCCTCCTTTCCCGATTTGGACCAAGACTGTCGTTCCATGTCCCATTATAACAGCTGTTTCTTGATCTGCATACAGATTTCTCAAAAGGAAGGTACATTGGCCTGATAATCCCATCTCTTGAAGAATATTCCAAAGTTTTCAGAGATCTACACAGTCAAAGGCATTGGCAAAATCAATACAGCAGAAGTAGATGTTTTCCTGGAGTTCCCCTGCTTGTTCTATGATCTAACAAATGTTAGCAATTTAATGTCTGATTCCTCTGCCTTTTCTAAATCGAGTTTGAACATCTTGGAGATCCCAGTTCATGTACTGTTAAAGCCTTGCTTGGAGAATTTTGAACATTACTTTGCTAGTGTGTGAGATGAGTGTAGTTCTGCAGTGGTTTGAATATTCTTTGGCATTGCCCTTTTCTGGGATTGGACTGAAAACTGACCATCAGACTGGAAAAAGGCAGTTTTCAATGAAGTATTAAGTTCAGTTCAGTCACTCAATCGTGTCTGACTTTTTGCGACCCCATGAATCACAGCACACCAGGCCTCCCTGTCCATCACCAACTCCCAGAGTTCACTCAGACTCATGTCCATTGAGTCAGTGAAGCCATCCGGCCATCTCATCCTCTGTCGTCCCCTTCTCCTCCTGCCCCCAATCTGTCCCAGCATCAGAGTCTTTTCCAGTGAGTCAACACTTCACATGAGGTAGTCAGAGTACTGGAGTTTCAGCTTCAGCATCATGCCTTCCAAAGAAATCCCAGGGCTGACCTCCTTTAGAATGGACTGGTTTGATCAGATTGCTATCCAAGGGACTCTCAAGAGTCTTCTCCAACACCACAGTTCAAAAGCATCAATTCCTCAGCACTCAGCCTTCTTCACAGTCCAGCTCTCACATCCGTACATGACCATTGGAAAAACCATAATCTTGACTAGACGGACCTTTGCTGGCATTACTTAATGTCTCTGCTTTTCAGTATGTTATCTAGTTTGCTCATAACTTTCCTTCCACGGAGTAAGCATCTTTTAATTTCATGGCTGCAGACACCATCTGCAGTGATTTTGGAACCCCCCCCAAAATAAAGCCTGGCACACTTTCTACTGTTTCCCCATCTATTTCCCATGAAGTGATGGGACCAAATGCCATGATCTTCATTTTCTGAATGTTGTGCCTTAAGCCAACTTTTTCACTTTCCTCTTTCACTTCCATCAAAAGGCTTTTTAGTTCCTCTTCACTTTCTGCCATACGAATTGTGTCATCTGCATATCTGCGGTTATTGACATTTCTCCCAGCAATCTTGATTCCAGCTTGTGCTTCTTCCAGCCCAGCATTTCTCATGATGTACTCTGCATAGAAGCTAAATAAGCAGGGTGATAATATACAGCCTAGATAAACTTTTCCTATTTGGGACCAGTCTGTTGTTCCATGTCCAGTTTTAACTGTTGCTTCCTGACCTGTATATAGGTTTCTCAAGAGGCAGGTCAGGTGGTCTGGTACTCCCATCTCTTTCAGAATTTTGCACAGTTTATTGTGATCCACACAGTCAAAAACTTTGGCTTAGTTAATAAAGCAGAAATAGATTGCCATCCAAGGCAATGGATGACAAATAGATTCGCTGGAACGTTCTTGCTTTTATGATGATTCAGCGGATGTTGGCAATTTGATCTCTGGTTCCTCTGTCTTTTCTAAAACCAGCTTGAACATCTGGAATTTCAACATTCACACATTGCAGAAGCCTGCCTTGGAGAATTTTGACCATTACCTTATTAGCATGTGAGATAAGTGCAAGTGCATAGTAGTTTGAGCATTCTTTGGTATTCCCTTTCTATAAATGAAGGCAAAATAAAAAGAAAGTTTTTTCCTTATTATTAGTTGGTAAAAAATAAATGCTTGCTAGGGCTTTGGGGTTTTGGGGCCCTTTTTTGGGGGGATTTATAATTTTATTTTACTTTTTAATATAAATTATTTTATTTGGAGGCTAATTACTTTAAATATTGTATTGGTTTGACATGCATCAACATGAATATGCCATGGGTGTACATGTGTGCTCCATCCTGAACCGCCCTCCCACCTCCCTCTTCATCCTATCCCTCTGGGTCAACCCAGGTCCCAGAGGAGGGAGTGCCAGGACCTGCATCTCAGCAGGAGTGCCAGTGTCTTTAGGGGTCAAGAGCGGCCTCTGTATTCTCTGGTTCTGTGGCATCTTCTGCCGACACCTGGGGAAAGCGGCCCTGGCCAGGTGGACAGAGGTGACTGCCCCTTAAAGGATTCCAAGCTTCAGTGTCCACAAGGCCCCTGGGTATTAGTATGAAATGACTTTTCCTTTGTAAAAGGAGTCTCCAGGAGGGCGCCTATGAGAAGCAGGCTCTGGTGGACTTTGGCTGCAGCTGGCCCATTCAAGTGCACAGAACTAAATACAGGCACATGCTAGACAGTATCAGTGTTCACATCCTGGTTGTGATAGTGTGCTCTATGAGTCCCCTCAGTGTTCCCATTGGGAGAGCTGAGGCACAGTGCTGCTGCTGCTAAGTCGCTTCAGACGTGTCCGGCTCTGTGCGACCCCAGAGACTGCAGCCCACCAGTCTTCCCTGTCTCTGGGATTCTCCAGGCAAAAACACTGGAGTGGGTTGCCATTTCCTTCTCCAATGCATGAAAAGTGAAAAGTGAAAGTGAAGTCACTCAATCATGTCAGACTCTTAGCGACCCCACGGACTGCTAGCCTACCAGGCTCCTCCGTCCATGGGATTTTCCAGGCAAGGTGCAGAGCATCTTTTTTTTCTTTATTTCTTATTCTAGATTGCCATCATGAGGAACGTTTTTATAATTGCAGTTCAATTCAGTTGAGTCACTCAGTCGTGTCCGACTCTTTGGGACCTCATGAATTGCAGCACGCCAGGCCTCCTGTGCATTACCAGCTCCTGGAGCTTGCTCAAACTCATGTCCATCGAATGGGTGATACCAACCAACCATCTCATCATCTGTGTTCCCCTTCTCCTGCCCTCAGTCTTTCCCAAGTTCAAGTACTGCAGGCCCGGAACCCCTCTGTGTCCAGCTGAGGGCATTCTTCCCCCAGGAGAGGGGATCATTCCGTGGGCGCAGTTTAGAACATATGGTGCCAGAGTCCAGCTCCAGCAGCTACGGATTCAACATGAAGGGATGTACAGTGTTGGCGAGCAACTGAGGCAGCCTCTCAGTCGTTTTTTTTTTTTTTCCTTTTTTGGCCTGCCTGTTTATTTCATGGAGAAGGCAATGGCAGCCCATTCCAGCACTCTTGCCTGGGTGTTCATTGGTAGGACTGATGTTGAAGCTGAAACTCCAATACTTTGGCCACCTGATGCGAAGAACTGACTCATTTGAAAAGACTGATGCTGGGAAAGATTGAGGGCAGGAGGACAAAGGGACAACAGAGGATGAGATGGTTGGATGACATCACTGACAGGTCTGGGTGGACTCTGGGAGTTAGTGATGGACAGGGAAGCCTGGTTTGCTGCAGTTCATAGGGTCGCAGAGTCAGAAACAACTGAGTGACTGAACTGAACTGAACAGATAGTCTGAACATTCTTTGACATTACCTTTCTTTGCAACTGGAATGAAAACTGACCTTTTCCAGTCCGGTGGCCACTGCTGAGACTTTCAGATTTGCTGGCATATGGAGTGCAGCACTTTCACACAGCATCATCTTTCCAGGATTTGAAATAGTTCACCTGGAATTCCATCACCACCACTAGCTTTGTACGTCATGATGCTTCCCAGTGCCCACTTGACTTCACATTCCTGGTTGTCTGGCTCTAGTTGAGTGATCACACCATCGTGTTTATCTGGGTCATGAAGATCTTTCTTGTACAGTTCTTCTGTGTATTCTTGCCTCTTCTCCTTAATATCTTCTGCTTCTGTTAGGTCCATACATTTTCTGTCCTATATTGTGCTCATCTTTGATGAAATGTTCCCTTGGTATCTCTAATTTTCTTGAAGAGATCTTGTCTTTCCCATTCTAGTGTTTTCATCCATTTCTGTGCATTGATCACTGACAAAGGATTTCTTATCTTTCCCTGCTATTCTTTGGAACTCTAAATTCAGATGGGTATATCTCTCATTTGTTCCTTTGCTTTATTTTCTCACTTCTCTTCTTTTCTCAGCTATTTGTAAGGCCTCCTCAGAGAACCATTTTGCCCCCCCCTTTTTTTTTTTGCATTTCTTTTTCTGGGTAATGTCCTTGATCACTGCCTCCTGTATAAAGTTACAAATCTCATTAGTTATCAAGACATTATTCTCCAAAATATAAAAACAGTTCTTATAGGCCAGTATCAATAAAAGAAAAAAACTTAATCAAAAAATGGGGAGATCTAAATAGACATTTTTCTAAAAAAGATATACAGATGGTGACAATACACATAAAAAGATGCTCAACATGACTGTTAGAGAAATGCACATCAGAACTGCAATGAGATATTACTTCATATCAGTCGGAATAGCCATCATCAAAAATTCTACCAAAAATAATTTCTTTTTTTAATTTCTTTTTTTTACTTTTTATTTTATTTTATTTTTTTAAATTTATTTATTTATTATTATTATTATTTCCCTACATTACAA
>SJYF01004456.1:327399-347703 GCA_006410515.1 Procapra przewalskii | reverse complement strand
GGGGGGGGGGGGAATGCATCTGAGGATGCCTTACAAATGCTGTGAAAAGAAGAGAAGTGTAAAGCAAATGGGAAAAGGAAAGATATACCCATTGGAATGCAGAGCTCCCAAGAATAGCAGGGAGAGATAAGAAAGCCTTCCTCAGTGATCAATGCAAAGAAATAGAGGAAAACAATAGAATGGAAAAGACTAGAGATCTCATGAAGAAAATTAGAGACACCAAGGGAATATTTCATACAAAGACATGCACAATCAAGGACAGAAATGCTATGGACCTAACAGAAGCAGAAGATATTAAGAAGAGGTGGCAAGAATACACAGAAGAACTGTACAAAAAACAGCTTCATGACCCAGATAATGGTGATTGTGTGATCACTCACCTAGAGCCAGACACCCTGGAATGTGAAGTCAAGTGGGCCTTAGAAAGCATCACTACGAACAAAGCTAGTGGAGATGATGGAATTCCAATTGAGCTGTTTCAAATCCTGGAAGATGATGGTGTGAAAGTGCTGCACTCAATATGCCAGCAAATTTGGAAAGCTCAGCAATGGCCACCAAACTGGGAAAGGTCAGTTTTCATTCCAATCCCAAAGAAAGGCAATGTCAAAGAATGCTCAAACTACTGCACAATTGCACTAATCTCACATGCTAGTAAATTAATGCCCAAAATTCTCCAATTCTTCGGCAGTATGTGAACTGTGAAATTCCAGTCGTTCAAGTTGATTTTAGAAAAGGCAGTGGAAACAGAGATCAAATTGCCAACATACACTGGATCATTAAAAAAGCAAGAGAGTTCCAGGAAAACATCTATTTCTGCTTTATTGACTATGCCAAAGCATTTGACTGTGTGGATCACAATAAAGTGTGGAAAATTCTGAAAGAGATGGGAATACCAGACCATCTGACCTGCCTCTTGAGAAGCCTGTAAGCAGGTCAGAAACCAACAGTTAGAACTGGACATGGAACAACAGACTGGTTCCAAATAGGGAAAGGAGTATGTCAAGCCTGTATATTGTCACCCTGCTTATTTAACATAGGCAGAGTACATCATGAGAAATGCTGGGCTGGAGGAACCACAAGCTGGAATCAAGTGCCAGGAAAAATATAACCTCAAATATGCAGATGATACCACCCTTATAGCAGAAAGTGAAGAGGAGCTAAAGAGCCTCTTGATGAAAGTGAAAGAGGTGAGTGAAAAAGTTGGCTTAAAGCTGAACATTCAGAAAACTAAGATTATGGCATCTGTTCCCATCACTTCATGGCAAATAGATGGGGAGACAGTGGAAAGAGTGGCTGACTTTATTTTCTGGGGCTCCAAAATCAATGCTGATGGTGATTGCAGCCATGAAATTAAAAGACACTTACTCTTTGGAGTGGTTATGCCCATCCCTAGATAGCCTACTAAAAAGCAGAGACATTACTTTGTCAACAAGAGTCCATCTAGTCAAGGCTATGGTTTTTCCAGTAATCATGTATGGATGTGAGAGTTGGATTACAAAGAAAGCTGAGTGCAGAAGAATTGATGCTTTTGAAATGTGATGTTGGAGAAGACTCTAGAGAATCCGTTGGCCTGCAAGCAGATCCAACCAGTCCATCCTAAACAAGATCAGTCCTGGGCGTTCATTGGAAGGCCTGATGTTGAAGCTGAAACTACAATGCTTTGGCCAGCTAATGGAAATAACCGATTCATTTGAAAAGACCCTGATGTTGGGAAAGATTGAAGGCAGGAGGAAAATAGGTAGGCAGAGGAGGAGATGGTTTGATGGCATCGCCTACTCAATGGACATGTGTTTGGGCAAATTCTGGGAGTTGGTGATGGACAGGGAGGCCTTGTGTGCTGTGGTTCATGGGGTTGCAAAGAGTCAGGTACTGAAAGAGAGAAAATGAAGTGGAGAAGGGAGCACCCTGGGAAGCCAGGATGGGTGGGGCTGCACCTGGGACTCCAAACAGATGAGTTGGCATAGGATTGGTCAGCCCTGTGCAGCCAATGATGACATATCTCTAGAGCTGTGATTGGAGAACTCTGGAAGCCTCAGCAGGTGCTCAATGCTAAGATCACCAGGATGGGAAGACAAGCAGGACAATGCTGCTGTCCTGTAGGCCTGTCTCATAGGACAGATGCAAGGTGATTCTAGTTCTACTATGGAAAATGTAATCTGTGGAGATTGGGAAAGGAACTTGGCCAGTACATGGAGTGTGAAAAAGTAAGTAAAAGCCATGTTTAATTTCACTGCACTTCATATATTGTGGCTTCCTTGGCAGCTCAGTCATAAAGAACCTGCCTGCAAATGTAGGAGTCAGGAACAGAAAAGATCCCTGGAAGATCCCATGGATCCCATGGAGAAGGGAATGGTACCCCCTCCAGAATTCTTGCCTGGAGAATCCCATGGACTGGTGGGCTAAAGTTGACTGGGTTGTAAAAGAATCAGACACGACTGAGGGACTGAGTGCACAATATTTCAGCCTATCTCCTCTGCATCTTTTTTCAGCTCATATTTTAAAACATGAAATTATACTTCATGTGCATTATGTTTTTCATTGATTTTTGCTCTGCTTTTTCCTGAATACCTTATTATAAAAATTTCCAAACATTCAACGAGGTGCAACATGTTTTCTAGCTAAAACAGAGGCTTCCCACCTAGAATTCTACTGTAAGTGTTTCACAGTACTTCCTTTTTCGTGTGTCTATCCATTGCCCATCCCTCTATCCATCCATCAATCCATCTTATCTCTTGGAGTATTTTGTGATAAATTGCAGACTCAAGTATGCATCTCCATTAGTATCTCAGCAAGCCTTCCATGAAGTAGTGAGCTGTGTTAGTTACAGCACTTTTCTTTAGATAAAAAGATTACATACAATGAAACATACCAATCTTTGTTTTTCCCATTCATGTCATTTATTGAAGTATGCAGTGTTGTCTTAATTTCTGCTTGACAGCAGCAAGGTGATTCAGTTACATACTTGTATATGTGTATGTACATTGTATGTACATTGTGTGTGCATTAAAAATTTTTTTTTTACAATGCTGCAGGATACGGGGGGTTATTTCCATGGCCAGAGATTGAATCTGCATCCATTGCAGTGTAAGTGTGGAGTCTTAGCCACCATATAGAAGGGAAGTTCCATGTATAGTAATTTTTATATTCTTTTCCAATTTGATTTATGATAGGATGCTGATTATACTTCTCTGTGCTCTGCAGAAGGACCTTGCCATTTGTACATTCCATATGTAATGGTTTACATTTGTTAAACCCAGTCTCCAATTCCTCACACCCCCATCATCCTCCTTGGAAACCATAGGTCTGTTCTGTCTTTCCATGAGTCTGTTTCTCTTTCATAGATATGTTCATTTGTGTCATACATGGATTCCATATATAAGTGGTGTCCTTTGTTATTTACCTTTCTCTCTCTGGCTTATTTTACTTTCTATGATTATCTTTCACTCCATCCATGTTGTTTAAAATAGCATCATTTCAGTTTTTATGGCTGACTAATATTCTGTTTAGTATATGTATCACTTCTTTTTTATTTATTTTTATTTTTTTAAATTTTATTTTTACTTTATTCTACATTACAATACTGTATTGGTTTTGCCATACATTGACGTGAATCAGCCACAGGTGTACACGATCTCCCAATGCCAAAGCCCCCTCCCACCTTCCACCCCATATCATCTCTCTGGATCATCCCGCGCACCAGCCCCAAGCATCCTGTATCCTGTATCGAACATAGACTGGCACTTCGTTTCTACATGATAGTATACATGTTTCAGTTTCATTCTCCCAAATCATCCCACCCTCTCCCTCTTCATCAGAGGCCAAAAGTCCATTCTATACCTCTGTGTCTCTTTTCTTGTCTCACATACAGAGTCATCATTACTATCTTTCTAAATTCCATATATATATGTGTCAGTATACTGTATTGGTGTTTTTCTTTCTGGCTTACTTCACTCTGTATAATCAGCTCCAGTTTCATCCATCTCATTAGAACTGATTCAAATTTATTCTTTGTAAGGGCTGAGTAATACTCCATTGTGTATAAGTACCACAGCTTTCTTATCCATTCATTTGCTGATGGACATCTAGGTTGTTTCCATGTCCTGGCTATTATAAACAATGCTGCAATGAACAGGGGGGTACATGTATCTCTTTCAATTCTGGTTTCCTTGGTGTGTATGCCCAGCAGTGAGATTGCTGGGTCATAAGGCAGTTCTATTTGCAATTTTTTAAGGAATCTCCACACTGTTTTCCATAGTGGCTGTACTAGTTTGCATTCCCACCAACAATGTAATAGGGTTCCCTTTTCTCCACATCCTCTCCAGCATTTATTGCTTGTAGACTTTTGGATCACAGCCATTCTGACTGGTGTGAAATGGTACCTCATTGTGGTCTTGATTTGCATTTCTCTGATAATGAGTGATGAGCATCTTTTCATGTGTTTGTTAGCCATCCGTATGTCTTCTTAAGAGAAAGACTAGTTCTTTGGCCCATTTTTTGATTCGATCGTTTATTTTTCTGGAGTTGAGCTGCATAAGTTACTTGTATATTTTTGAGATTAGTTGTTTGTCAGTTGCTTCGTTTGCTATTGTTTTCTCTCATTCAGAAGGCTGTCCTTTCAACTTACTTATAGTTTCCTTTGTTGTGCAGAAGCTTTTAATTTTAATTAGATCCCATTTGTTTATTTGTGCTTTTATTTCCAGTATTCTGGGAGGTGGATCATAGAGGATCCTGCTGTGATTTATGTCAGAGGGTGTTTTGCCTATGTTCTCCTCTAGGAGTTTTATAGTTTCTGGTCTTAGATTTAGATCTTTAATCCATTTTGAATTTATTTTTGTGTGTGGTGTTAGAAAGTGATCTAGTTTCATTCTTCTACAAGTGGTTGACCAGTTTTCCCAGCACCACTTGTTAAAGAGATTGTCTTTACTCCATTGGATGTTCTTGCCTCCTTTGTCGAAGATAAGGTGTCCGTAGGTGTGTGGATTTATCTCAGGGCTTTCTATTTTGTTCCATCGATCCCTATTTCTGTCTTTGTGCCAGTACCATACTGTCTTAATGACTGTGGCTTTGTAGTAGACCCTGAAGTCAGGCAATTTGATTCCTCCAGTTCCATTCTTCTTTCTCAGGATTGCTTTTGCTATTCGAGGTTTTTTGTATTTCCATACAAATGTTGAAATTATTTGTTCTAGTTCTGTGAAAAATACTTCTGGTAGCTTGATAGGAATTGCACTGAATCTGTAGATTGCTTTGGGTAGCATACTCATTTTCACTATATTGACTCTTCTGATCCATGAACATGGTATTTTTCTCCATCTATTAGTGTCCTCTTTGACACAGTCTGAGAGGTTCAGACTGTGGAGTGCACACAAGAAAGCAGTTATGGGCTAGCTTGCTCTCTCCTCCTTTGATTCCACCTCATCCCATCCCAGTCACCTCTAACTACTCCCTTCCTCTTCTCTTCTCCATGTAACTCAGTGATCCTACAGGGGTCACCCTCAATGTGGAGAAACCTTTCATCTTTAACCTAGATGTTTTAACATCAGTGCTGTATAGATGGAGAAGTCCTGAGGCTATTGTAAAAATAAAACTGAAAACCAGAATCAGGAGGCTTAAGTCCAAATCGTGAGAGCATCACAGAATTCCTGAATACAGGCAACATTATTCAATAGGAGCTCATCAAATGCCTCCATATCTACACTGAAACTGAGCACCACTCAAGGGCGAACAAGTTCCAGAGCAAGACATACCACGCAAATTCTCCAGCAACACAAGAACACACCCGTGAGCTTCAATATACAGGCAGCTCAAAAATACTCCAAAACCACTGACGTCTCATAACCCATTACTAGACACTTCGTAGCACTCCAGAGAGAAGGAATCCAGCTCCACCCACCAGAATTCCAACACAAGTCTCCCTAATCAAGAAACCTTGACAAGCGACTGATACAACCCCACACACAGTGAGGAAGCTCAATAATGAAGAGAACTCCACAAATTCCCAGAATATGCACCACTTCTTTATCCATTCATCTGTCAACGGACATTTAGGATCTGTTTAGGTTTTGGGTTTTGTGAGTAGTGTTGCTATGACCATCAGAGTGCATGTGACTTTTGAGATTATAGTTCTGTCTGGGTTTATGCCCCAGAATGGAATTTCTGGATCTTATAATAATTCAGTTTTTCCTTTTCTGAGGAACTTTCATAATTTTCCATAGTGGTTGCACTAACTTACATTCCCACCAACAGTGTAGGAGTGTTCCATTTTTATCCACATCCTCTCCAGCATCTGTTATTTGTAGACATTCTGATGGTGACCATTATGACTGGTGTGACATGATCCTCACTGTAGTTCTGATTTACATTCCTCTAATACCTAGGGATATCAAGCACCTCTTTATTTACCTCTTGGACATCTGTATGTCTTCTTTGGAGAAATGTCTATGTTGGTCTTCTGTCCATTTTTAAAAAATTTTATTTATTTATTTTTGACTGCACTCTATCTTCCTTGCTGTGTGTGGTCTTTCTCTAGCTTTGGTGAGTGGGGGACTACTCTCTAGTTGCAGAATTCAGTTCAGTTCAGTTCAGTTGCTCAGTCATGTTCAACTCTTTGCGACTCCATGAACCACAGCATGCCAGGCCTCCCTAGCATCACCAACTCCTGGAGTCCGCCCAAATCCATGTCCACTGAGTCGGTGATGCCATCTAACCATCTTATCCTGTGTCGTCCCCTTCTCCTCCTGCTCTCAATCTTTCCTAGCATCAGGGTCTTTTCCAGTGAGTCAGCTCTTTGCATCAGGTGGCCAAAGTTTTGGAGTTTCAGCTTCAACATCAGTCCTTCCAATGCACACCCAGGACTGATCTCCTTTAGGATGGACTGGTTGGATCTCCTTGCAGTCCTAGAAACTCTCAAGAGTCTCCTCCAACATCACAGTTCAAAGCATCAGTTCTTCTTTGGTCAGCTTTCTTTACATTCCAACTCTCACATCCATACATGACCACTGGAAAAACCATAGCCTTAACTAGACAGACTTTTGTTGACAAAGTAATGCCTCTGCTTTTAATATGCTGTCTAGGTTGGTCATAACGTTCCTTCCAAGTCTTCTAATTTCATGGCTGCAATCACCATCTGC
Source organism: Procapra przewalskii (assembly GCA_006410515.1). Lineage (NCBI taxonomy): Eukaryota > Metazoa > Chordata > Mammalia > Artiodactyla > Bovidae > Procapra > Procapra przewalskii. Next base: position 340,576 of record SJYF01004456.1, on the reverse strand, counting down.
AATGAGTTTGGGGCCCAGAAAAATAAAGTCAGCCACTACTGCAGTATCAGGAGTTCTCATTGTTGTGTCTCCTCTTGTTGCAGAGTGAGGGCTCTAGGGCATGCAGGTTTCTGCTGTTGCAGTGCGTGGACTCAGTAGTTGTGGTGCATGGGCTTAGCTGCCCCTTGGCATGTGTAATCTTCCCAAAGTAGTGATCAAGCCCATGTTCATTCCATTGGCAGTGGGATTCTTAATCACTGGACCACTGTGGGTGCCCTTGCCCATTTTTTTGAGTGATTGTTTGGTTATTTTGGTGTTGAGCTTCATGATATGTTTGTGTACCTTGAAGGTGAATCCTTTGTCACTTTGTTTGCAAATAACTTCTCTAAGGGTTGTGTTTTAATCCTGATTACAGTTTCTTTTTTTGTGCAAAAGCATTTAAGTTAAATTATGTCAAATTTGTTTTTATTTTCATTACTCTACAAAATGACTCAAAAAAGATATGTGATTTATGTCAAAGAGTGTTTTTCCTGTTTTATTTTTCCTGTTGTAACAATTTTATAGTGCCTGGATTTACATTAGGTCTTGGATTCATTTTGAGTTTATTTTGGTGTATTTTGGAAGGTAGTATTCTAATTTTATTCTCTGGCATGTAGCTGTCCAATTTTCATGGCGCCACTTATGGAAGAGACTGTCTTTTCTGCATTGTATGTTCTAGACTCCTTTGTTTCAGATTAGGTGACCAAAGGTGTACAGATTTATCTCTGGTCTTCCTGTACCATTGATCTATATTTGCATTTTTGTACCAATATCATACTGTATTGATTACTGTAGCTTTGGAGTATAGTCTGTCGATAGGGAACCTGATTTCTCCAGCTCTGGTTTTATTTTTCAAGATTGCTTTGACTAATTTGGATCTTTTGTGTTTCTATACAAATTGTAAAAAAAAAAAAATTGTTCTAGTTCCGTGAAAAATGCTATTATATTTTGATAAGTATTGGACTGAATCTGTGGATTCCTTTGGATAGTATAATCATGTTCACAATATTGATTCTTCTGAGTGGGGACTACTCTCGACTTCTCATTATATGAATTTTCTTGTTGCATAACGTGTGTTCTAGGCACACAGGCTTCAGCAGTTGCAGCTTTCAGGCTCTATAACAAGGGCTCAGTAGGTGTAATGTAAGGACTTATTTGTACCACAACTAAAGAACAATTATATTATTTTTAAAATTCTGTTTCATTATTGGTTATTGCAAGATATTGCTGTGATAAACAGAAAGACCTTGTTGTTTATTTTATATACCGCTGCTGCTGCTAAGTCGCTTCAGTTGTGTCCAACTCTGTGCGACCCCACAGATGGCAGCCCACCAGGCTCCGCCATCCCTGGGATTCTCCAGGCAAGAACACTGCAATGGGTTGCCATTTCCTTCTCCAATTCATGAAAGTGAAAGGTGAAAGTGTAGTCGCTCAATCATGTCCGACTCTTCATGACCCCATGGACTACAGCCTACCAGGCTCCTTCATCCGTGGGATTTTCCAGGCAAGAGTACTGGAATGGGTTGCCATTGCCTTCTCCGTTATATATCATAGGTATCTATTAACCCCATACTCTCATTTTATGCCTCTTCCACCTTCCAATTGGTATGAATCTTTGTTTTCTACATCACTACTTCTGTTTTATAAATAGGTTTATTTCTACTATACGTTTATTGTCTGTATAAATGATATTATACGATGCTTATCTTTCTCTGTTTGACTTAGTATGATCATCTTTAGGTCCATCCATGTTGAAAAAATAGCATTATTTCATTCTTTCTTATGGCAAACATTCCATTTTATGTATAACACATTTTTCTTTGTCCATTCACCTGTCGAAGGGCATTTAAAGTTGTCTCCATGTCTTTGCTACTGTACATTGTGCTTCTATAAACACTGTTGTGCATGTCTCTTTTCTGATGGGAGTTTTCATCCTAACTGGATATATGGTCACTAATGGGATTGCTGGGTCATATGGTAACTTTTTTTTTTTTAACTTCATACCAGGGAGGGAGGTGGAAGAGAGGCTCAAAGGGAGGGGATATATGTATACCTATGGCTATTTTTTTCTGAGGTTTGCCAGAAAACAACAAAATTCTGTAAAACTATTATCCTTCAATAAAAAAAGTAATTAATTTAAAAAGTGCCTGGAGTAAGCATGAGGAATCCCGCCCATGACAAGGTCATGAGGAAGGAAGCATTACAAAATGCAAGGACATGATCAGGCTTCAGGGGTTCCCCCTGGAATTTCCTGAGCATGTACACCCAAAACCAAAAATCTGCCAGCCTTTGTACTCTGCTTTTCCACTCTTCTGACACACTCTGGAAAAAGTCAACTCAGGACTTTAGCCTTCTGAATTTGAAAGGGATGTTTCAGTTAAACTCCCTCTGATAGCTCCCTAGCTTGCCTAAGAGGTTCTTCCGGAACTCTTACAGCTTGTGAATTGCTTACGGCCCCCCAACCTCAAGAGACACACAGCTTAAAAGCATCTTAAAGATACAGAGCCTTTTCTAAAGAGTTAAAACTCATATTGGTGATGGGTTTTCACTAATGACTCAATGATTGCTGCCAGACCTCCATATTCTTTACCTTTTAGGCACCTGGGAGGAAGTTAATCAATGTAAATGGGATATGGAAAAAGATATATAGTAGTTTTGATGTTAGAAACACTGGACTTTTGAGTTAATTACTTTTCTTTTGTTATAAATTGCTGTATCTTTGCTATGTAAGAATGTAGTTTTATTTAGTGCTTTCTGAGATTGGCACCAGACTTTGGGAAGATCAACACAAATAAGTCTTCTGGTTGACAAACCCTTATCAGAAAAAAGGCTATAAAATGTTAATTGGCCCTTTTGGCCAGAAGATGATTAAATTACCTAAGACTTGTGTATACAACTAGGGATGCAGAGAGAAAAGCCTGGTTTTGATGAGTCTGGGCTGCTAATGCTGCATAACTTTGTGTTACTCATTGATCTCTGTTTATTATCACAAGTATAAAAAGGCCTTCTGAACAGTAAAGGATAGACCAGTTTCTATGACTAGTCTCTCGGCCTAGTTTCTAGGGAATCTGGCTCCCCTGTGTCTCTCTCTTTTTCTTTTTCTCCCTCTTCCTCCCCCTTCTTTTTTGGCTGAATTCCCATCTGGAGAGGGACGGTTCACCAAGTCTACTTACTTGTTCTGGCTTCTAAGACCCATGCGAAAGGGAGCCTAAGGCGGGGCACCCTTCGATATTCAAGTGTGCACTGGTGGCCCAACGTAGATGGTGCAAATCTCTTGTCCTGAGATTTTATTGGTCTTCCAAATAAGCCAAGTTATTCAGCATCCTCTCTCCACTTAATTTTCCTATTACACTATTTCTTCCTAATTTAATATTATATTTCTATATTCTATAAGTGTTTCCTCACCTACGCCGTCCACGCTTCTAATTTCCCTGGATCCGCTGGGGCTGGATCCCGGCAAAAATGAGTTACATACTCTTTTCCATAGGGGCTGCACCAGTTTCTTGACTTTCATGTTTAAGATGTTGTTAATCTTCCTCCAGTGGATAGTTGCTTTACATGTGGTTTTCAAAATCTTGGTTTTTTTTTTGTTTGTTTGTTTTCTGAAATACTCTTAGGAGTGGAACTGCCAGATCATATGGTCGGTTTCTTGTTATCATCAGAAGATACTTTTGTAGTGATGTTTATAATGCCTCCTACAAAATACATGCCACTAGTACTGTTAAGAGTCTCTTTTAAAAATATTATTCTACCATGTCTTCTCTGTACAATATTTGATACTTTCTCACTACTCATATGTGATACCACATTGGTATAGTTTTTGTATCTCTAATAATACACTGGGCTTCCCAGGGGGCACAGTGGTAAAGAATCTGCCTTCAAAGGCAGGTATCAAAGGAGATGTGAGTTGGGAAGATCTGGAAGAAGAAATGGGAACTCACTCTTGAATACTTACCTGGAAAATTCCATGGACAGAGGAACCTTGTGGGATACGATTGCTGGGATCACTAAGAGTTGAACACAAAAGAGTTCACAGTAAGTGACCATAATGAGTGAACTTCATGTGCTTTTGGTGGATTCATGTTGATGTATGGCAAAACCAATAGAATATTGTAATTAACCTTCAATTAAAATAAATAAATTTATATTAAAAAATAAAGAAATACTAAATATATTTTTGAAGAAATAATACTAACTTATTTCAGATACAGTGTGCTATTTGACATTTTTAGTTCATGGGAGACTGCTAGCAAGTTTTGAAGGCTAGGTATCTTTTAAACCCCACCAGTCTTGTGAATATTCATTGCTTTTGGCTTTTTAAAAAGCACTTTGCGCTGTATTTAACTGTTGTTGTTTTCTTCCTGAGAGTGTCCTGGTTTTTCTTTTGCACTTTTTTTTTCTTTTGATGAGTGACCCCTGACATGTCCAAGGATAGGTGTCATGTCGAGTCCAGTGGCCTTTTGAATGTCAGATGTCTGTCCGTAATAGTTTAGCCTTCATGCTGCAAGGATTCTTTATTCCCTCCTTTTGTAGGGTGGCCTCTGATGTGTTAAAGTTTTTGTCAGGCATAATTGTACATTAGAGTAAAACGAGCCAGAGGATACCACCAAACCTGGTGTCTCCACACTCTTAGATTTTATCCTAGGTAAAAGTTCCTGCTCTATTTATGTTGATTGACAAGGACGTATTTGTTTTACACGTACAGTTTCTGGTTCTGTGGCACTGAGAATACTAGATGGATTCAGCTGTGCTTGCTTTCACCTATACGTTTTTGAGCATATTTCGTCTACCACTCTTTTCCAAGTAGGTTTACGTGGATTCTGTATTTTTTATGTGACGTTTTTGAACGGTGGTTCACATCCTAGTTGTAATAGTGTGCTCTATCATTCTGATCAACATTCCCAGGGCAGCCTGTTTTTTTTTTTGTTTGTTAGTTTGTTTTTCATTTCTTATGTTAGAATGCCATCATATGGAATGGTTATGTAATTGCAGTTCAGTTCAGTTCACTTGCTCAGTCGTGTCAGACTCTTTGCTACACCATGAATCGCAGCACCTGCCAGGCTTCCTTGTCCATCACCAACTCCCGGAGCTTTCTCAAATTCAGGTCCATTGAGTGAATGATGCCAACCAACCATCTTGTCGTCTGTCGTTCCCTTCTCTTCCTGCCCTCAATCTTTCCGAGGAACTAGTATCACAGGCTTGGGACCCCTCCGTGCCCAGTTGAGGGCGTGCTGCCCGCGAGTGGGGACCACTCCCGTGTGCGGTTGAGAACACACGGCCTGCGGTGGGGAACCGCTCCATGCCCAGTGAAGGCCACGGGGCCTGCAGGTGTGGACCCTCTTCTTGGCAGTTGAGGGAGCATGGCTTTCAACTGGGGAACTCTTCCTGTGTGGGGAAGGACAACCATCCCTGTGGTCTCCAGGAGCACAAGGAAGGGGGCTTGCATGCTGTGCCCAGGAAGCAGGGGCTTGTGCAGTGTCACGTGCTCAGGAAGGGGGTGCTCATGCCTCGTGTGCGGAGGGGAGTGATGGTCCGCTAGGGCAGGAAAGTTTCCTGGGGGTGCTCATACCTGCACCACGAGAGCAGGAATAGGGGTGTGGAGTGCTCCTGGGGACAGGGTGGCACTGCACGAGTGCAGGAAGGCATGGGGGCTCGTGCCCTGCCCCACACTCAAGTACTGGAGTTTTCACCACCAGCCGGGAGGCCTGGCGAACTCAAGAAGTGGGGGCTTACATTGCACCACACTGGCACAGGAGAGAGCTGATACTGTGCGCCCAGGAAGCGACTCGTGTTGCATGTGGTGTGAGGCCCCACACTCCCAGTAAGAGAGAGCTCATGCCATGCAGTGTGGGCAGAAAAGGGGGGGTGGCTCACGCCACTCATGCTGGGCTAGGGCTGGCTGGTATGCGCTGGCACAAGGTTCTGAGGCCCCGCCTCACGCATGCACACCCTGTGCAGGCAGGGGGGTTTCACACTACACATGCTGGGGTGGGGAGAGGGCGAACCCTGCCACGCAGGAACCGGGGTCTCGTGCCACGCCACAAGCGCAGTATGTGGGGGCACACACCACAGGTGGTGGTGAGGGCACCCTGTGTGCAGGAAGGCAGGGCTCATGCCCTGCAGCATTTACAGGAAGGCATCTCAAGCCGCGCATTCCTGTGGACCATGCGCTCACATGAAAGTGGGGCTCGCCCCATGCACAGAGGAAAGGAGACATGTGCCGCTTTCACCAGGGGAAGAGTGGGTGCCAGGTGCATGCGTGCACGGCCTGGGGTTGCTTCCAGCTCCGGGTCAGGGAGCAGGACATGCTAGGGCTGCAGTGAGCTGTTCTGAGGGTGGGAGGGGAAGAGAGAGGCGTGCGTGGGCCCTCCCGCAGCTGTTGGGAGTAGGGAGCTGAGGGCTACGGCTGCAGCTCACAGCTCGCGGTGATCTGCAAGACGCAGATTATATACATGATTAACTACATAGACTACATCTACAGAATATTTAAAAGGACAATAAATGTTCACACAAAACAAGAACCTTAAACAGTAAGTTGTTGGGAGCTGCATTAGGCATTACTGACAAAATAAAGGCACGGCCCTAAACCCCCTCCTTGTTCTGTAGGCACAGACCCGGAATGGAGTTAGGCTTTCTGATTCTGACTTGTTTTTTCCTTTCCTCAGGTGAGTTGACTGAAGAGAATATTAAGGTGCTTTTTGTTTTTGAGAGGCGTATGAGAAGGCATAAAGCCTTCTGCAGCTGTGCTCCAAGAATAAGTCATAAAGTGAATCACTGATACTTGTTCAAGGACTTTTACAAAAGAGTGTTCTGGGGTTAGCACAGAGGCCTCAGCTTGAGACCATGGGAGGGATTCCTATCTGAAGCCCATTTGTGAGGAAAGTGTTGATGGCAAAGGAGTTTGCTGAATTTAGGGTTTGCTGCTGCTAAATCGCATCAGTCGTGTCTGACTGTGCAACCCCATAGACAGCAGCCCACCAGGTTCTGCCATCCCTGGGATTCTCCAGGCAGGATTTTCCTGGGAATGAGGGTTTAGGAATAATTAAAATAGTTAGAAGCTAAAGATTCAAGGGATGCTGCAATGTTAACATATTCTACTATATCTTATAGAGATTAGGGACATTAGAGATATTTATAGCTAGAAGCCCTTTCTAAGAAATAGTGAGCCTGACCACTAGGGGCAAACAGGACTTAGAAACATAAGAATTAAACTGAGGAATGTGGTGTGCAGCCCACACATTAGCGTGAGTTACAGTGTATTCACAAGGACACATGACAAAAAGTAGATAAGAGAATCGCTGAGTAAGGAACTCCATTTGAGGGGCAACAATGATTTTTTGAGAAAAATAAATCCGGGCCTCTGGGGACTAAAAATATGAAACCTCTGACCTAATGTTTTTGTAAATGTATAAAAGAAACATAAGCTTGAAGTAAACTGCAGCTGCTAAGTCACTTCAGCCATGTCCAAGCTGTGCGACCCCATAGATGGCAGCCCATGAATCTCCCCTGTCCCTGGGATTCTCCAGGCAAGAACACTGGAGTAGGTTGCCATTTCCTTCTCCAATGTATGAAAGTAAAAAGTGAAAGTGAAGTCACTCAGTCGTGTGCGACTCTTAGTGACCCCATAGACTGCAACCAGCTAGGCTCCTCTGCCTATGTGGTTTCCCAGGCAAGAGTGCTGGAGTGGGCTGCCACTGCCTTCTCTGTGAAAAACACAGACAGTCCAAAAAAAGAAAAAACACTGATGGCCTGCCTCATTTTTCTCACCAACACTGTAAATCAATTCAGGTTGAATCCTAGTGGTTTAGGCTTGATTATGGCACCATGTGAACTAAACGATGACCACGATGTGATCCCCTCCATGGGCAGAAAGCCCTCAACTGGACACGGAGGGGTTTCAGGCCTGTAGAACTCAACTTGAGAAAGATTGAGGGCAGGAGAAGGGAAAGACAGACTATGAAACGATTGGTTGGCATCACCCACTCGATGGACATGAGTTTGAGCAAGCTCCAGGAGCTGGTGATGCACATGAGGCATGGCGTGCTGTGATTAATGAAGTCACAAAAAGTCGGACACGACTGAGTGACTCAACTGAATTGAACGGCAATTACAAAAACGTTTCACATGACTGCAATCTAGCATAAGAAATGAAAAAGGAGATGCCCTGCACCTTGCATCGCCTCTCCTAATGGGAAGACTGAACGGAACATAGAGCACACTATCACAACCAGGTGTGAACACTGATACAGCACGTGCCTGTATTTAGTTCTGTGCACTTGAATGGACCTGCCACAGCAAAAGTCCACCAGAGTCTGCTCACAGACACCCTCCTGGAGACTCCTTGTACAAAACAGAAGTCGTTTCATACTAATATCCAGGGGCCTTGCAGATATTATTATGAGCTTGGAGTCCTTTAAAAGGCGGTCAACTCTGTCCACCTGGCCAGGCCCGCTTTTCCCAGGTGCCTGTAAAAGATGCCACAGAACTGGAGGATACAGAGTTCACTCTTTACCCCTAAAGACGCTGGTACTCCTGCTGAGATGCCGTTCATGGCATGACCTCCTATGGACCTGCCTGGACCTCTCGTTCTCCGTTCTCTCTCTGCTTTATGGGTTGACCTTGCCACCTTCTTCCTGCACAACACTCGGGTGACGCTTCTTGGCGGACTCAGGCATTCACCAGTGCCCAGCTACAGAGCAGTCATATACCAGCTGACATCCCTGTGGCACACAAGCCAAAGTGACAGCACGGTGTGAGCGCAAACTCGCTGAGTGGAAACTACAGGTCGTGCCCACAGAGCCCATTCCACAAGTGGGCTGGTGCTGCACTGGGCAATCTGAGGGTGTATGGGCAGCCCCAGTGGGAAAGCAAGACCCCTTCTCCTACCGCCTGCTTCTGAGAACCACAAGACAGCCAGCTCTTTGGCCATGCTGCTGGGACATGCACAGAAAGCCCCAGGGCCAGCATATCGGCCCGCTGCTGAGAGCACAGTGGACTGCTTGTGGACCCAGGATTGCTACAAAAACCTCTGGTTGCTTCTAGCCTCACCTACGTGGTCGCTGGTGTCCAGGGTTCAATGCAAACCACCTCCAGGGTGCCAGCTAACCCCGGGTGCTGAAACGATGGCTCTGTCTGTACCCAGGGGCACAGGGAAAGGCGGGGCTTAAAGCCGCCACCCCGGCAGAACCTCCGGCCCCACACAGAGTGCCACTCACTTCTGCACCCCTCGAGGTCACCACGAGCAGCGAGCTGCAGCCATAGCTCGCAACTTCCTATGCCCCATGGGGAGCGGAGGTCCCAAGCGCGCCTCTCCCCGCCCTTCCCACCCTTCACACAGCTCGCAGCAACCATAGCGCATCCCGCCGCTAACTCTGAGGTGGAAGAGACCGCAAGCCATGCGCAGGCATGGGACCAGCTTCCTCTGGTGGGAGAGGCTCATGCTCCCATTTTCTCTGCGCACGGGGCGAGTCCCCTTTCTGTGGGTGCAGTGTCCACTGGGATGCAAGGCGCCAGAATAATCTGCTCACGCTGCAGGCAGTGAGGCCTCTCTTCTTGCACATGTGTGGCCGGCCCCCAGCCACAAACAGCGTGGCATCAGTGGCGCTGCACTGGCCCCACCTCCTTTTCCCCAGGGGGTCAGCCCTCACTCTCACCTCCTGGAAAGTGCACGCTGGAAAACCCCCACTTCCTGCCCCGGGAAGCGCAGGCAGGCGCACACGTTTATGCTCATGTCAGTGAGCACACCCCGGCCAAGGCCTGCACGAGGCCGCCCCTTTTCTTTCCTGGCTGCATGGCACGAGCTCTCCTTTCTTGCACACGTGGGGACCCACACTGCAGGCCACACGAGCCTGTCTTCCTGGGCGCACGGTATCAGCCCTCTTCTGTGCATGTGTGGCACAATGCGACCCTGCACTTGCTGAGTGCACCGGGCTTCCTGGCACCAGCGGTGCTAACCCCCACTTGCTGCCCACGCAGCGGGGCACGAGCCGCCCTCCGTCCTGCTCATGTGCAGGGCCAATCCTTCCCAGGAAGTGCGCCACGGAAGCACACCCATCCCAAAACTGTCTGCACTGCAAAACACGAGCACCTCATATCCAGGGTGCGCAGTGCATGCACCCTGTTTCCTGAGCGAGACCACCTTCCCTGCCCTTGGCACCTGCTGTGCGAGCACTACCTTTTGGCCTCATGGTGTGAGGTGGTGGGAGTCCCCCTTTCTTGCACTCGCGGGCCCTCCTGAGACGGGTGTCTTTGGCCGCACAGGAAGTGTTCCCTAGTCGAGGGCCATGTTCCCTCAACTTCAATAAGGGGGTTCCAACCTGCGGGTCCCGTGGCCACCACTGGGCATGGAGGGGTTCCCACTCGCGGGCAGCATGCACTCAAATGGGCACGGAGTGTTCCCGAGCCTGTCCTCCTGCATCCTGGGAAAGATTGCGGGCAGGAGAAGGGGAAGACATAGGATGAGAGGGTAGGGTGGTATATCACCCCCTCGATGGAAATGAGTTTGTGCAAGCTCCTGGACTGGTGATGCTCAGGAGCCTGGCATGCTGCGTTTCACTGAGCTGCAAAGTGTCAGACACGAAAGCCACTGACCTGAACTGACAGGAATCGTCCACATAACGGCACTCTAACATAAGAAAGAAAACAAACAAACAAACCATGCGCGGCACGGTGCCTCACCTCTCCCAGGGGGAACAATTTGCAGAAACCTAGAGCACACTATCACAACCAAGATGTTAACACTGATACATCCAGCACGTGCCTGTATTTAGTTCTGTGCACTTGAATGGGCCTGCTGCAGCCAAAGTCCGCCAGAGCCTGCTTCTCACAGGCAGCCTCCTGGAGACTCCTTTGACAAAGAAGTCATTTCCTACTAATACTCTGGGGCCTTGTGGACACTGAATCTTGGAGTCCTTTAAGGGGCGGTCACCACACCTCTGTCCACCTGGCCAAAACCGCTTTCCCCAGGTGCCTGCAGAAGATGCTGCAGAACTGGAGAATACAGAGCCCACTCTTGACCCTTAAAGACGCTGGCACTCCTGCTGAAATGCTGGTCTTGGCACGACCTCTTATGGGACCTGCCAGGACCTCTGGCTCACCGTTCTCTCTCTGCTCTCCCGGGTTGACTGGCCACCTTCTTCCTGCACAACACTCTGGTGATGCTTCTTGGCGGGCTCAGGTATTCACCAGCGCCCAGCTACAGAACAGTCATATACCAGCTGACATCCCCATGGCACACGAGCCAAAGTGACAGCAGGGTGTGAGCGCAAAACTCACTGAGTGGAAACTACAGGTCATGCCCAGATAGCCCATTCCGCAAGTGGGCTGTGTGCCACACTGGGCAATCTGAGGAAGTACGGATAGCCCCCGTGAGAGAGCAAGACCCCTTCTCCCACTGCCTGGCTTCTGAGCATCGCCTGAGAGCCAGCTCTTTGACCATGCTGCCAGGACATGCACAGAAGGCTCCAGGCCTGGCATCATGGCCCGCTGCGGGGAGCAAAGTGGATTGGTGGCGGGCCAGGACCCAGACGAGAAACGCTAGGCACTTCCAGCCTCACCTAAGTGGTCGCTGGTCTTCAGAGCTCCAGGCCAACCACGTCCAGGGCGCAGGCCAACCCTAGGTGCCTACACGAGGGCTCTGTCTGTAACCCAGGGGCGCGTGGAACAGCAGGACTTAGAGCTGCCGCCCCGGCAGGGCCTCTGTCCCCAAGCGGAGCGCCACTCTCTCCTGTGCCCCTCCAGGTCACTGAGAGCAGTGAGCTGCAGCCATAGCCCGCAACTTCCTACTCCCCACAGGGTGCAGAAGTCCCAAGCGTGCCTCTCCTCACCCTTCCCACCCTCACACAGCTCACAGCAACCATAGCATGTCATGCTCCTGATCCTGAGATGGAAAAGTCCGCAAGCCGTGTGTGCGCGTGATCAGCTTCTCCTGGCGCGAGATGCACGTTCTCCCATTTTCTCTACACATGGGGTGAGCCCCTGTTTCTGTAGGTGCAGTGTCCCCTGGGATGCGTGATGCCAGAACTATCTGCCCACTCTGCAGGCCGAGAGGTTTCTCTTCTTGCACTCGCGTGGCCGCCAGCCACCAATGGGGCGTTGCCTGTGTCATGGCACTGGCCCCGTGTCCTTTTCCCCCGGGGGTCAGCCCTCACCTTCAACTCCAGGAACACATGGTGCTGAAAAACCATCACTCCCTGTCCAGGCAGCGCAGGCAGGTGCACATGCTCATGCTTATGCCGGTGGGCCCACCCCGGGCAAGGGCGGTGAGAGGCCGCCAGTTTTGTGCCCCCACTGCATGGCATGAGCTCTCCCTTCTTGCACATGCGGGGACCCATGCTACAGGACACACAAGCCTGTCTTCCTAGGAGCATGGTATCAACCCTCTCCTGCGCACGCGAGTCACGACATGACCCTGCACTTGCTGATTTCACCAGGCTTCTTGGAACCAGTGCTGCAAATCCCAACTTGCTGCCCACTCGGCGGGGCATGAGCTGTTCATTGTCCTGCTCATGTGCTGGGCCAATCCTTCCCCGGAAGCATGCCGCGCAAGCCACCCTGTCCCACTCCTGTCCCCGTGGCCAAGCACCAGCACCTCAGATCAAGGGCATACAGAGAGAGCCCCGGTTTTCTGCACAAGCCCACCATCCCTGCCGGCAGCACGATCTGTGCGAGTGTCTCCTTGCTGGCCTCATGGTGGGAGGCGGTTTTAGTCCCCCTTTCTTGTGCTCATGGGCCCCGCTGGGACAGGTGTCTTTGGCTGCACACGAAAATTTCCTTAGTCAAGGGCCGTGTTCCCTCAACTTCCATAAGGGGGTTCCAACCTCTGATCCCGCTGCCATCACTGGGCCTGGAGGGCTTTCCACCTGTGGGCAGCACGCCCTCAAACTGGCAGAGAGTGCTCCCGAGCCCACCCTCCTCCATCCTGGGAAAGATTGAGGGAGGAAAAGGGGACGACAGATGATGAAACGGTTGGTTGGTATATCACCCCCTCGATGGACATGGGTTTGCGCAAGCTCAGGGAGCTGGTGATGCACAGGAGGCCTGGTGTGCTGAGTTTCAGTGGGTCAAAAATGTTGGACACGACTGAGCAACTGACCTGAACTGAAATACAATGACAGGAATCACCCACATGATGGAACTCTATCATAAGAAATGAAAAAAA
>SJYF01004456.1:302432-327378 GCA_006410515.1 Procapra przewalskii | reverse complement strand
AAAAAAGCATGCTCGGCCCCCTGCCTCACCTCTCCCAGGGGGAACACTGAGTGGAAACCCAGAGCACACTATCGCAACCAAGATGTGAACACTAATACCATCCAGCAGGTGCCTGTATTTAGGTCCGTGCACTTGAATGGGCCCGCCAAAGCCAAAGTCCACCACAGCCTGCTTCTACAGGCAGCCTCCTGGAGACACCTTTGAGAATGGAGAAGTTGTTTTCTACTAATAACCGTGAGGCTTGTGGATAATAAAGCTTGGAGTCCTTTAAGGGGCAGTCACCTCACCTCTGTCCTCCTGGCCAGGCCTGCAATCCCCAGGTGCCTGCAGAAGATGCCACAGAACTGGAAAATACAGAGCCCACTCTTGACCCCTAAAGATGCTGGCACGCCTGCTGAGATGCCAGTCCTGGCATGACCTCCTATGGAATCTGCACGACCTCTGGCTCACCGTTCTCTTTGTTCTTTTGGGTTGCCCTTGCCAACTTCTTCCTGGAACACAACACTCGGGTGACACTTCTTGGCAGGCTCAGGTATTTACCAGCACCCAGCTACAGAAAGAACAGTCATATACCAGCTGACATCCCCGTGGTACACGAGCCAAAGAGACAGCAGTGTGTAGGTGCAAAACTCGCTGAGTTGAAAATAGAGGTCGTGCCCACAGAGACCATTCTGCAAGGAGGCTGTGCACCACACTGGGCAATCTGAGGGTGTACAGGCAGCCCCCGTGGGAGAGCAAGACCCTTCTCCTACCACCTGACTTATGAGCAATGCCTGACAGCCAACTCTTTGGCCACGCTGCCGGGACACGCCCAGAAATCTCCAGGCCCAGCATCCCAGCCTGATGGGGAAGCACAGGGGACTGGGGGGCGGGCCCGGGACCACGACTAGGACCTCTGGGTGCTTCCAGCCTCACCTATGTGGTGGCCGGTCTCTAGGCTTCTGGGCAAACCACCTCCAGGGCGCCGGCCAACCCCGGGTGCCAACAAGAGGGCTGTCTGTCACCCAGCATCTCGAGGAACAATGGGGCTTAGAGCTGCAGCCCTGGCAGGAGATCTGGCACCACATGAAGCGCCACTCACACCTGCACCCCTCCAGGTTACCGCGAGCAGAGAATTGCAGCCATAGCCCAAAACTTCCTACTCCCAACAGGGTGCTGAGGTTCCATGCACACCTCTTCCTGCCCTTCCCACCCTCCACACAGCTCGAAGCAACCATAGCGCGTCCCTCCCCTGAACCTGAGGTGGAAAAGTCCGCAAGCCCTGCACACTTGCGGGACCAGCTTCTCCTGGCGCGAGAAACGCATGGTCCCATTTTCTCTGCACATGGGGCGAGTGCCCTTTCTGTGGGCACAGTGTCCACTGGAAGGCATGGCACCAGGACAATCTGCCCACGCTGCAGGCCGCGAGGTCTCTCTTCTTGCACACGCGTGTCCCCCAGCCACCAATGGCCCAGCACCAGTGGTGCTGTGCTTTCTCCGCGTCCTTTTCCCCAGAGGGGCAGCACTCACCCCCACCTGCAGGAAAGAGAGGCACCAGAAAACCCCCACTTAATGCTCAGGCAGTGCAGACAGAGGCACACGCTCATGCGTATGCTGGTGAGCACTCCCCAGGCAAGGGTGCACGAGGCCGCCCCTTTTCTGCCCCCACTGCATGGCACTAGCTCTCCCTTCTTGCACACGTGGGGACCCATGCTGCAGGCCACACGAGCCTGTCTTCCTTGGCGCATGGTATAAGCCCTCTCCTGTACATGCGTGGAACGTACAGACCCTGCACTTGCTGAGTGCACCGGGCTTCCTGGCACCGGTGCTGCAAAGCCCCACTTACTGCCCATGTGGCGGGGCACCAGCCATCCATCATCCTGCTCATATGCGCTGCCAATCCTTCCCCAGCAGTCCACCTCGCAAGCACCCCCATCCCTATCCTGTCGCACGGCGAAGCACGAAAACCCGGATACAAGGCGCGCAACACCAGCACCCCGTTTCCTGCGTGAGCCATCATCCATGCCCGTGGCACGCACTGCACCAGCACCTCCTTGCTGGCCACGCAGCGCGAGGCAGTGGGAGTCCCCCTTTCTTGCGCTCGTGGTTGCCCATGGGTCGAGTGTCTTTGGCCGAACACGAAGGGTTCCCTAGTCGAGGGCCATGTTCAGTCAGCTTCCATAAGGGGGTTCCAACTGTGTGACCCGCGGCAACCACTGGGCATGGTGGGCTTCCCACTCGCGGGCAACAGGCCCTCAAATGGGCACGAAGGGGTCCCAAGCCTGCCCTCCTCCATCCTGGGAAAGACTGAGGGTAGGAGAAGGGGGTGACAGACGATGAGACGGTTGGTTGGTCTATCACCCCCTCAATGGACATGGGTTTGCGCAAGCTCCGGGAGTTGGGGATGCACAGGATGCCTGGCGTGCTGCATTTCACTGGGTCGCAAAGTGTCGGACACGACTGAGACAGTGACCTGAACTGAACTGAACTGTAACGACAGGAATCGGCCGCATGATGGCACTCTAACATAAGAAATGAAAAAAAAAAAGCATTCTCGGCACAGTGCCTCACCTCTCCCATTAGGAAAACTTAGTGGAAACCCAGAGCACTATCCCAACCAAGATGTGAACACTGATACCATCCAAAATGTGCCTGTATTTAGTTCTGTGCATTTGAATGGGCCTGCCACAGCCAAAGTCCACCAGAGCCTGCTTCTCACAGGCAGCCTCCTGGAGACTCCTTTGACAACAGTGAAGTCATTTCCTACTAATACCCGGGGATCTTGTGGACACTGAAGTTGGAGTCTTTTAAGGTGTGGTCACCTCACCTCTGTCCAGCTGGACAGGCCTGCTTTCCCCAGGTGCCTGCAGAAGATGACACAGAACTGGAAAATACAGAGCCCACTCTTGACCCCTAAAGACTTTGGCACCCCTGCTAAGATGCCTGTCCTGGCATGACTTCCTATGGGACCAGCCAGGACCTCTGGCTCACCGTTCTCTCTCTGCTCTCCCTGGTTGACCTTGCCACCTTCTTCCTGCACAACCCTTGGGTGACGCTTCTTGGAGGGCTCAGGTATTCACCAGCACCCAGCTACAGAACAGTCATATACCAGCTGACATCCCCGTGGCACATGAGCCAAAGTGACTGCAGGATGTGACCACATACTCACAGTGAAAACTACAGGTCGGGCCCTCAGAGCCCATTCCACAAGTGGGCTGTGAACCGCACTGCCAATCTGAGGGTGTATAGGAAGCACCCATGGGAGAGCAAGACCCCTTCTCCTACCACCTGACTTCTGAGCACCGCCTTAAAGCCAGCTCTGTGGCCATGCTGCCGGGATGCAGGCAGAAAGCTAAAGGCCCAGCATCCCAGCCTGCTGTGGGGAGCACATTGGACCTGCAGGCGGGCCCGGGACTGTGACGAGGACCTCTGGGCGCTTCCAGGGTCGCCTACGTGGTTGCTGGTCTCCAGGGTTTCGGGCAAACCACCTCCAAGGCGCCGGCCAACCCTGGGTGCCAACACAAGGCATCTGTCTGTCATCCAGGGGCACGGGGAAGGGCGGGGCTTAGAGACGCCACCCAACAGGACCTCTGGCCCCACACAGAGCGCAACTCGCCCCTGCGTCTCTCCAGGTCACCACGAGCTGCATCCATAGCCTGCAACTTCCTACTCCCCATGGGGTGTGGAAGTCCCAAGCACACCTCTCCCTGCCGTTCCCACCCTCCACACAGCTTGCAGGAGCCATAGTGCATCCCATCCCTGACCCTGAGGTGGAAGAGTCCACAAGTCGAGCACGCATTCGGGACCAGCTTCACATGGCATGAGAAGCGTGTGCTCCCAATTTCTCTGCACGCGGGCCGAGTCCCCCTTTCTGTGGGTGCAGTGTCCACAGGGACGCGTGTCGCTAGAACAATCTGCCCATGCTGCAGGCTGCGAGGTCTTTCTTCTTGCACATGCATGACCCACAGCCACCAACGGCATGGCACCAGTGGCGCAGCTTTGGCCCTGCATCCTTTTCCCCTGGGGGTCAGCCTTCACCCCCACCTCCAGGAACGCACGGTGCCAGAAAACCACCACTTCCTGCCCAGGCAGCGCAGGCAGGCACTCACACTCATGCACATGCTGGTGAGACCTCCCCGGGCAAGGGAGGCGCAAGGCCGCCCGTTTTTTTTTCTGCCCCCGCTGCAAGGCATGAGCTATCCCTTCTTGTACACGCAGGGATGCTCGCTGCAGGCCAAAAGAGACTGTCTTCCAGGGCGCAGGCAATCAGCCCTCTCCTGTGAACGCATGGCACAACACAACCCTGCATTTGCTGAGTGCACTGGGCTTCCTGGCATCGGCGGTGCAAACCCCCACTTGCTGCCCGCAGGACGGGGCATGAGACGCCCGCCGTTCTGCTCATGTTCAGGGCCAATCCTTCCCTGGCAGCGTGCCATGCAAGCACCTCCATCCCAATCCTGTCGACACGGCAAAGCACAAGCACCTAGGATCCAGGGCGCTCATCGCGAACACCACATTTCCTGCGCGAGTCCACCATCCCTGCTTGCGGCACGTGCTTGTGAATGCTTCATTGCTGGCCACAAGGTGCGAGGCAGTGGATGTCCCACTTTCTTGCGCTCTTGTGCCCCCCTGGGAGGGGTGTCTTGGCCACACACAAAGGTCTCCCTGGTCAAGGGCCGTGTTCCCTCAACTTCCATAAGGGGTTTCCAATTTGTGGGTCCTGCAGCCACTACCAGTCATGGAGGGCTTACACTCGCGGGCAGCATACCCTCAAATGGGCACGAAGGGGTCCCAAGCCTGCCCTCCTCCATCCTGAGAAAGATTGAGAGCAGGAGAAGGGGATGACAAATGATGAGATGGTTGGTTGGTATATCACCCCCTCGATGGACATGGGTTTGCCAAGCTCCGGTAGCTGGGGATGCACAGGAGGCCTGGCAGGCTGCGTTTCACTGGGTCGCAAAGTGTCGGACACGACTGAGACACTGACCTGAACTGAACTGCAATGACAAGAATCATCCACATGTTGGTAATCTAACATAAGAAATGAAGAAAAAAGCATGCTGGGCACCATGCCTCACCTCTCCCAGGGGGAACACTGAGCGGAAACGAGAGCACACTATCACAACAAAGATGTGAACACTGATATCATCCAGCATGTGCCTGTATTTAGTTCTGTGCACTTGAATGGGCCCGCCACAACCAAAGCCCACCAGAGCCTGCTTCTCACAGGCAGCCTCCTGGAGACTCCATTGACAATGGAGAAGTCGTTTACTACAAATACCTGGGGGACTTGAGGACACTGAAGCTTGGAATCCTTTAAGGGGAGGTCACCTCACCTCTGTCCACCTGGCCAGGCCTGCTTTCCCCAGGTGCCTGCAGAAGATGCCACAGAACTGGAGAATACAGAGCCCACTCTTGACCCCTAAAGACGCTGGCACTCCTGCTGAGATACTGGTCCTGGCTCGACCTCCTATGTGACTTGCCACGACCTCTGGCTCACCGTTCTCTCTCTGTTCTCCCGGGTTGACCTTGACACCTTCTTCCTGCACAACACTCGGGTGGCACTTCTTGGCAGACTCAGGCATTCACCAGCGCCCAAGTACAGAACAATCATATACCAGCTGACTTCCTTGTGGCACATGAGCCAAAGTGACAGTAGGGTGTAAGTGCAAAACTCGCTGAGTGTAAACTACAGGTCATGCCCACAGAGCCTTATCCGCGAGTGGGCTGTGCACCGCACTGGGCAGTCTGAGGGTGTATGGACAGCCCCTGTAAGAGAGCAAGCACACTTCCTACCACCTGGCTTCTGAGCACCGCCTGACAGCCAGCTCTTTGGTGACGCTGCCTGGAGGTGCACAGAAAGCTCCAGGCCCAGCATCCAGGCCCACTGCAGGGAGCACATGGGAGTGGCTGGCGGGCCTTCGACCGCGACAAGCACATCTGGGTGCTTCCAGCCTAACCTATGTGTTCGCTGGTCTCCAGGGTTCCAGGCGAACCATTTCAAAGGCTCCAGCCAACCTCGGGTGCCTACACGAGGGCTCTGTCTTTTGCCCAGGGGTGCGTGGATCAAAGGGGCTTAGAGCCGCTGCCCCAACAGGACCTCTGGCCTCAAGCAGAGTGCCACTCAGCCCTGCGCCCCTCCAGGTCACAGCAAAGAGTGAGCTGCAGCCATCGCATGCAACTCCCTACTCCCCACAGGGTGCAGAGGTCCCACATGTGCCTCACTTTGCCCTTCCCACCCTCCACACAGCTCGCAGCAACCATAGCGCATCCCACCCATGACTCTGAGTTTGAATAGTCCGCAAGGCATGAGCACGTGGGACCAGATTCTCCTGGTGTGACAGGTGCATGCTCCCATTTATTCTGTGCGTGGGGTGAGCCCCCTTTCTGTAGGCACAGTGTCTACGGGACGTGCAGCGCCAGAACAATCTGCCCATGCTGCAGGTGGCGAGGTCTCTTCTTGCACATGCATGGCTCCCAGCAACCAACCACTTGGCGCCAGTGGCTCTGTGCTGGCCCCGAGTCCTTTTCCTCCGGGGGTCAGCCCTCACCCCCACCTCTAGGGACTCGCAGCATCGGAAATCCACCACTTCTTGCTCAGGCAGCGCAGGCATGCGTACACGCTTATGCACATGCCGGTGAGGCCTCCCCGGGCAAGGGCGGCGTGAGGCCGCCCCTTTCCTGCCCCCGTTCCATAGCTCAAGCTCTCTCTTCTTGCCCACGCAGGGACCCACACAGAAGGCCACAAGAGCTGGTCTTCCTGGGCGCACGGTATCAGCCCTCTCCAGTTCATGCGTGGTGCAACATGACCCTGCACTTGCTGAGTGCACCAGGCTTCCTGGCATGGGAGGTGCAAACCTCCACTTGCTGCCCACGTGGCGGGGCACAAGCTGCCTGCCGTCCTGCTCATGTGCGGGGCCAATCCTTCCCCAGCACTGCACCATGCAAGCACCCCCGTCTCAATTCTGTCCACGCGGTGAAGCACGAGCACCTTGGAATCAGGGAGCGCGGCACAAATAGCCCGTTTCCTGTGCAAGCCCACCATCCCTGCCTGCTGCATGTGCTGCACAAGCTCCTCCTTGCTGGCCACCCAGTGGGAGGCCGTGGGAGTCCTCCTTTCTTGCACTCGTGGGGCCCCATGGGACGGGTGTCTTTGGCTGCACACGATGGGTTCCATAGTCGAGGGTCGTGTTCCCTCATCTTCCATAACTGGGTTCCAACCTGTGGGTCCTGCTGCCATCACTGGGCATAGAGGACTTCCTTCTCATGGGCAGCTTGCCCTCAAATGGGCATGGAGGTGCCCCCAAGCCCGCCCTCCTGCATCCTGGGAAAGATTGAGTGCAGAACGGGACGACAGACGATGAGACGGTTGGTTGGTATATCACCTCCTCGATGGACCTGAGTTTGCGCAATCTCCAGGAGTTTGAGATGCACAGGAGGCCTGGCGTGCTGCGTTTCACTTGGTCTCAAAGTGTCGGACACTACTGAGCCACCGACCTGAATTGAACTGCAATGACAGGAATCTTCCACATAATGCCAATCTAACATAAGAAATGAAAGAAAAAAAAAGCATGCTCCTCAATGTGCCTCCCCTCTTTGAGGGGGAACGCTGAGCGGAATCCGAGAACACACTATCACAAACAATATGTGAACACTGATATCATCCAGCACGTGCCTGTCTTCAGTACTGTGCACTTTAATGGGCCCACAGCAGACAAACACACCAGAGCCTGCTTCTCACAGGCAGCATCCCGGAGACTCCTTTGACAATGGAGAAGTCGTTTCCTACTGATACCCGGGGGCCTTATGGACCCTGAAGCTTGGAGTCCTTTAAGGGGAGGTCACCTCACCTCTGTCCACCTGGCCAGGCCCGATTTCCCCAGGTGCCTGCAGAAGATGCCACAGAACTGGAGAATACAGAGCCCACTCTTGACCCCTAAAGACGCTGGCACTCCTGCTGAGATACCGGTCCTGGCACGACCTCCTATGGGACCTTCCAGGACCTCTGGCTCACTGTCTTCTCTCTGCTCTCTCGGTTTGACCTTGCCACCTTCTTCCTGCACAACACTCGGGTGACATATCTTGGCGGGCTCAGGTATTCATCAGTGCCCAGCTACAGAACAGTCATATACCAGCTGACTTCCCCATGGCACACTAGCCAAAGCGACAGCACGGTGTGAGCGCAAAACTCGCTGAGTGTAAACTACAGGTCACGCCCACAGAGGCCATTCCACAAGTGGGCTGTGCACCACCCTGTGCAATCTGAGGGTGTACGGGCAGCCCCCATGAGAGATCAGGACCCCTTCTCCTACCACCTGGCTTCTGAGCAACGCCAGACAGCCAGCTCTTTGGCCACGCTGCCAGGACACGTGCTCAAAGCTCCAGGCCCAGCATCCCGGCCCTCTGTGGGGAACACAGGGGACTGGCATGCTGGCCCTGGACCATGACAAGCACCTCTGGGAGCTTCCAGCCTCACCTACGTGGTCGCTGATCTCCAGGGTTCTGGGAGAACCACCTGCAGGGCTCCGGCCAACCCTGTGTGCCGACACGAGTTCTCTGTCTGTCACCCAGGGGCAAGGGGATTGGCGGGGCTTTGAGTCAACGACCTGGCAGGACCTTTGGCCCCACACACGCCACTCACCCCTGCGGTCCTCCAGGTCACCGCGAGCAGTGAGCTGCAGCCATAGCTCACAACTTCCTACTCCCAACGGGGTGCAGAGGTCCCAAGCGCACCTCTCCCCACCCTTCCCACCCTCCATACAGCTTGCATCAACCATAGCATGTCCCGCCCCTGACTCTGAGTTTGAAGAGTCCTCAACTGTGTGGGCACGTGGGACCACCTTCTGCTGGAGTGAGAGGCGCATGCTCCCATTTATTCTGCCCATGGGGCGAGACCCCCATTCTGCAGCACAGTGTCCACTGGGATGCACAGCACCAGAACAATCTGCCCACACTGCCAGAACAATCTGCCCATGCTGCAGGCTGTAAGGTGTGTCTTCTTGCACACACGTGGCTCCCAGGCACCAACTGTGCAGCGCCAGTGGTGCGGCGCTGGCCCTGCATCCTTTTCCCCTGGTTCCCCCCTCACCCCCACCTCCAGGAATGCATGGCACTGGAAAAATCCCACTTCCTGACTAGGGATCGCAGGCAGGTGCACACACTTATGTGCATGCCAGTGAATTTCCCCAGATAAGGGCGGTGCTAGGCCACCCCTTTTCTGCACCCGTTCATGGCTAGAACTCTCCCTTCTTGTGCATGCAGGGACCCATGCTGCAAGCCACACGAGCCTATCTTCCTGGGCGCACGGTATCAGCCCTCACCTGTGCACACGTGGCGTGACGTGACCCTGCACTTGCTGAGTGCACCGAGCTTCCTGGCACCGGCAGTACAAACCCCCACTTGCTGCTCATGTAGCGGGGCACGAGCCTCCTTGCCGTCCTGCTCATGTGCGGAGCCAAACCTTCCCCAGCAGCGCACCGCGCAAACACCCCCATCCCAATCAGGTCGCTTGGCGAAGAATGAGCACCTGGATTCAGGGCATGCGGCACAAGCACCCAGTTTCCTGTGCGAGCATCCATCCATGCAGGTGGCATATACTGTGCTAGCACCTCCTTGCTGGCCACGCGGCGCGATGTGGTGGGATTCCCCCTATCTTGTGCTCCCAGGTGCCCCTGTGATGGGTGTCTTTGGCTGAACACGAACGGTGGCGGGGCACAATCCGCCAGCGGTCCTGCTCATGTGCAGGGCCAATCCTTCCCCAACAGTGTGTCGCACAAGCACCTTCATCCCAATCCTGTCCGTGCTGCAAAGCACGAGCACCTCGGATGAAGTGCGCACTGCGCGAACACCCCATTTCCTGCTCGAGCCCACCATCCCTACCCGCGGCACTTGCTGCGCGAGCACCTCTTGCTGGCCATGGAGCACAAGGCGGTGGGAGTCCCCCTTTCTTGTGTTCATGGGCCCTCCTGGGACTGGTGTCTTTGGCCCCACACGAAGGGTTCCCTAGTCGAAGGCCTTGTTACCTCAACTTCTATAAGGGGGTTCCAACCTGCGGGTCCCGTGCCCACCACTGGGCATGGAGGGCTTCCCATTTGCGGGCACCACACCCTCAAATGGGCATGGAGGTTTCACAAGCCTGTCCTTGTCCATCCTGGGAAAGATTGTGGGCAGGAGAAGGGGAAGACTGACGATGAGACGGTTGGTTGGTATATCATCCCCTTGTTGGACATGAGTTTGTGCAAGCTCCAGGAGCTTTCGATGCACTGGAGACCTGGCATGCTGCGATTATTGGGTTGCAAAGTGTTGGACACGACTGTCACTGACCTGAACTGAACTGCAAAGACAGGAATTGTCCACATGATGGCACTCTAACATAAGAAATGAAAAAAAAAAAAAAGCGTGCTGGGTACCATGCCTCACCTCTCCCAGGAGGAACACAGCGGAAACCTAGAGCACACTATCACAACCAAGATGTGAACACTGATACCATCCAGCAGGTGCCTGTATTTAGTTCTGTGCACTTGAATGGGCCGGTCGCAGCCAAAGTCCACCACAGCCTGCTCTCACAGGCAGCCTCCTGGAGACTCCTTTGACATCGGAGATACCTTTTCCTACTAATAACTGGGGGCCTTTTGGACAGTGAAGCTTGTAGTCCTTTAAGGGGCGGTCACCTCACCTGTCCACCGGGCCAGGCCCACATTACTCAGGTGCCTGCAGAAGATGCCACAGAACTGGAGAATACAGAGCCCACTCCTGACCCCTAAAGACGCTGGCTCTCCTGCTGAGATGCTGGTCCTGGCACGACCTCCTATGGGACCTGCCAGGACCTCTGGCTCACCATTCTCTCTCTGCTCTCCCGGGTTGACCTTGCTGCCTTCTTCCTGCACCGAACACGGTGATGCTTGTTGGTGTGCTCAGGTATTCACCATCGCCCAGCTACAGAACAGTCATACACCAGCTGACATCCTTGTGACACATGAGGCAAAGAGACAGCAGGATGTGAGTGCAAAACTCGCTTAGTGGAATGTACAGATCGTGCCCAGAGAGCCCATTCCTCAAATGGGCTGTGCACCCCACTGGGCAATCCACTGTGTACGGGCAGCCCCCATAGGAGAACAAGACCCCTTCTCCTACCAATTGGCTTCTGAGCACCGCCTAACAGCCAGCTCTTTGGCCATGCTGCTGGCATGAATGCAGAAAGTTCCAGGCCCAGCATCCCGGCCCACTGCGGGGAGCACAGGGGAATGGAAGGAGGGCCCGGGACAGTGACGAGTATCTCTGGGTGCTTCCAGCCTCACCTACATGGTCATCGGTCTCCAGGATTCTCGGCAAACCACCTCCAGGGCGCCAACCAACCCCAGGGGCCAACATGAAGACTCTGTGTGTCACCCAGGCGGGTGGGTAATGGCGGGGCTTAGAGCCCCTGCCCCATCAGGACCTCTAGCCTCACACGGAGAGCCAATCACCCCTGCGCACCTCCAAGTCTTTGCAAGCAGTGAGCTGCAGCCATAGCCAGCAACTTCGTATTCCCCATGTTGTGCGGAGGTACCAAGTGCACCTCTCCCTGCCCTTCCCACCCTCCACACAGTTCGCAGCAACCATAGCATTTCCCTCCCCTGACTGAGGTGGAAGAATCTGCCAGCTGTTCACGCACGTGGGACCAGCTAATCCTGGTGTGAGTCGCTTGCTCATATTTTCTCTGCGTGTGGGGTGACCCCACCTTTCTGTGGGCGCAGTGTCCACCAGGATGTGCGGTTCCAGAACAATCTGACCATGCTGTAGGCTGTGAGGTTTCTCTTCTTGCATACTTGTGCTCCCCAGCCACCAATGGCATGGTGCCAGTTGCGCGGCACTGGCCCTACGTCCTTTTCCCCCGGGGTCAGCCCTTACTCCCACCTCCAGGAACGCGCGGCTCTGAAAAACCACCACTTCCTGCCCAAGCAGTGCAGGCAGGCACTCACGCTCATGCAAATGCCAGGAACCCTCCATGGGCAAGGGTGGAGCGAGGCTGCTCTTTTTCTGTCCCCGCTGCATGGCGCGACTATCCCTTCTTGCACACATGGGGATGCATGCTGCAGGACAAATGAGCCTGTCTTCCAGGGCGCACGGTATCAGCCCTTTCCTGTGCACGCATGGTGCGACACGACCCTGCACTTGCTGAGTGCACCAGGCTTCCTGGCACCAGTGGTGCAAACCCCCACTAGCTGCCCACATGACGGGGCACGAGCTGCCTTCCATCCTGTTCATGTGTGGGGCCAATCCTTCCCCGGCAGCGCGTGTGCAAGCAACCCCATCCCAATGATGTCTGTGCAGCGAAGCAAGAGCACTTCAGATCCAGGGCACAAGGCGCGAGCACCATGTTTCCTACACGAGCTCACCATCCCTGCCCACACACGCCCTGAGTGAGCGCCTCATTGCTGGCAATCTGCCCGAGGCAGTTGGAGTCCCCCTAACTTGGGCTTGCGGGCCCCCCTGGGATGGGTGTCTTTGGCCGCACACGAAGGGTCCTTTAGTCGAGGGCTGTGTTCCCTCAACTTCATAAGGGGGTTCCAACCTGTGGTTCCGTGGCCACCACTGTGCATGGAGGGCTTCCCACTCACTGGCAGCACACCCTCAAATGGGCACGGAGGGTTCCCAAGGCCGCCCTCCTCCATCCTGGGAAAGACTGATGGCAGGAGAAGTGGATGACAGACGATGAGACGGTTGGTTGGTATATCACCTCCTTGATGAACATGACTTTGTGCAAGCTCCGGGAGCTGGTGATGCACAGGAGGCCTGGTGTGCTGCGTTTCACTGGGTCGCAAAGTGTCAGGCACGACTGAGTCACTGACCTGAACTGAACTGCAATGACAGGAATCGTCCAGATGATGGCACTCTCACATAGAAATGAAAAAAAAAAAAAAAAACTCACAAAAAACTATGCTCTGTACCCTGCCTCATCTCTCCCAGGGCGAACACTGAGCAGAAACCTAGAGCACACTATCACAACCAAGATGTGAACACTGATATCATCCAGCACATGCCTGTATTTAGTTCTGAGCACTTTAATGGGCCCGCCGCAGCCAAAGTCCACCACAGCCTGCTCTCACAGGCAGCCTCCTGGAGACTCCTTTGACAATGGAGAAGTCGTTTCCTACTAATACCTGGGGGCCTTGTTGACACTGAAGCTTGGAGTCTTTTAAGGGAGGTCACCTCACCTCTGTCCTCCTGGTGAGGACCGCTTTCCCCAGGTGCCTGCAGAAGATGCCACAGAACTGGAGAATACAGAGCCCACTCTTGATGCCTAAAGACGCTGGCATTCCTGCTGAGGTGCCGGTCCCATCACGATCCCCTTGGGACCTGCCAGGACCTCTGGCTCACCATTCTATCTCTGCTCTCCCGGGTTGATCTTGCCACCTTCTTCCTGCACAACACTCGGGGCACGCTTCTTGGCGGGCTCAGGTATTCACCAGTGCCCAGTTATAGAACAGTCATATGCCAGCTGACATCCCCGTGGCATAGGAGCCAAAGCGACAGCAGGGTGTGAGCGCAAAACTCGCTGAGTGGAAACTACAGTTCGGGCCCACAGAGCCCATTCCGCAAGTGGGCTGTGCACCGCACTGGGCAATCTGAGGGTATACGAGCAGCCCCAGTGAGAGAGCAAGTCCCCTTCTCCTACCGCCTGGCTTCTGAGCATCACCTGACAGCCAGCTCTTTGGCCATGCTGCCGGGACCCACGCAGAAACTTCAGGCCCAGCATCCCAGCCCGCTGTGGGGAGCACAGAGGACTGGCGGGCAGGCTCGGGACCACAACAAAGACCTCTGGGCACTTGCAGCCTCAACTACGTGGTTGCAGTTCTCCAGGGTTCTGGGCGAACCACCTCCAGGGCGCTGGCCATCCCCGGGTGCCTATACAAGGGCTCTGTCTTACGCCCAGTGGTCCGTAAATCGGCGGTGCTTAGAGCCGCTGCCCCGGCAGGCCTCTGGCCCCACGCAGAGCGCCACTCACCTCTGGCCCCCCCAGGTCACCACAAGCAGTGAGATGCACCCATAGCCCGCAACTTCCTACTTCCCACGGGGTGTGGAGTTACCAAGCTTGCCTCTCCCACCCTTCCCACCCTCCACACAGCTCACAGCAACCATAGTGCGACCCAGCCCTGAAGCTGAGGTGGAAGAGTCCACAAGCCTTTTGCGCATGCTGGACCATCTTCTCCTGGTGCAAGAGGTCCATGCTCCCTTTTTCTCTGCACGTGGGGCAATCCCCCCTTTCTGTGGGTGCAGTGTCCACCGGGACGCATGGTGCCAGAACAATCTGCCCACGCTGCCAGCCGCGAGGTCTCTCTTCTTGCACACGTGTGGCCCCCAGCCACCAACAATGCAGTCAGTGGTGGGGTGCTCCACCGTGTCATTTTCCCCTGGTGGTCAGCCCTCACCCCCACTTCCAGGAACGCGCAGCGTGGGTACACCCCCACTTCCTGCTCAGGCAGCAAAGCAGGTGCACAGGCTCATTGGCATGCAGTGAGCCCACCCCTGGCATGGGCAGCGTGAGGCCACCTGCCCCCACTGTATGGCACGAGCTCCCCCTTATTTTGCACGTGATAAACCACACCACAGTCCACAGGAACCTGTCTTCCTGGGCGCACGGTATCAGTGCTCCACTGTCCACGAGAGGTGCGACACGACCCTGAAATTGCTGAGTGCACCGGGCTTCCTGGCACCGGTGGTGCAAACTCCCACTTCTGCCCATGCGGCAGGGCACGAGCCACCTGCCGTGCTGCTCATGTGGGGGGCCAATCCTTCCTCAGGAGCGTGACGCACAATCACCCCCATCCCAATCCTGTCCAAGTGGTGAATCACTAGCATCTCGGATCCAAGGTGCGTGGTGCAAGCTCTGAGTTTCCTGCGCAAGCCCACAATCCCTGGCCGCAGCACACGCTGCGCGAGAGCCTCCTTGCTGGCCACGTGGCACGAGGCAGTGGGAAGACCCTTTCATGTGCCCGCAGGGCCGCCTGAGACACCTGTTGTTGGCCGCACATGAAGGTTTCCATAGTCGAGGGCCATGTTCCCTCAACTTCCATTAAGGGGTTCCAACCTGCGGGTCCTGCTGCCACCACTGGTCCTAGAGGGCTTTCCACCCGTGGGCAGCACACCCTCATATCAGCAGGGAGTGGTCCCGAGCCCGCCCTCCTTTCTCCTGGGAAAGATTGAGGGCAGGAGAAGGTATGACAGACGATGAGACGGTTGGTTGGTATATCACCCCCTCGATGGACATGAGTTTGCACAAACTCAGGGAGCCAGTGTTGCACAGGAGGCCTGGCGTGCTGTGTTTCCCTGGGTTGCAAAGCGTCGGACTCGACTGAACTACTGACCTGAACTGAACTGCAGTGACAGGAACTGTCCACATGATGGCACTGTAATATAAGAAATGAAACAAACAACAAAAAAAGCACGCTTGGCACCATGCCTCACCTCTCCCTGGGGGAACACTGAGTGGAAACCTAGAGCACACTATCACAACCAAGATGTGAACACTGAATCCATCCAGCACGTGCTGTATTTAGTTTCGTGCACTTGAATGAGTCCACCGCAGCCAACGTCCACCAGAGCCTGCTTCTCACAGGCAGCCTCCAAGAGACTCTTTTGAGAACAGAGAAGTTGTTTCCTACTGATAATCGCGGGCCTTGTGGACTCTGAAGCTTGGAGTCCTTTAAGGGGCAGTCACCTCACCTCTGTCCACCTGGCCAGGCCCGTTTTCCCCAGGTGCCTGCAGAAGTTGCTGAAGAACTGGAGAACACATGCCCACTCGACTCGTCAAGATGGTGGCACTGCTGCTGAGATGCCGGTCCTTCCACGATCACCTATGGGACCTGCCAGTACATCTCGCTCACCCTTCTTTCTCTGCTTTCCCGGTTGTCCTTGCCACCTTCTTCTTGCACAACACTCGGGTGACATTTCTTGGCAGGCTCAGGTATTCACCAGCGCCCAGCTACCGAACAGTCATATACCAGCTGACATCCCTGTGGCACACGAGCCAAAGCGACAGCAGGGTCTGAGCGCAAAACTCGCTGTGTGGAAGCTACAGGTCGCGCAAACAGAGCCCATTCCGCAAGTGGGCTGTGCTTTGCGCTGGGCAATCTGAGGGTGTGGGGGCAGCCCCTGTGGGAGAGCAAGACCCCTTCTTTTACCGCCTGGCTTCTGAGCACAGCCTGTCAGTCAGCTCTTAGGCCACGTTGCCAGGACTCATGCAGAAATCTCCAGGCCTAGCATCCCAGCCGGCTGCGGGGAGCAAGGAGACTGTTGGGCGGGCTTGGGACAGCAACGAGGACTTCTGGACGCTTCTAGTTTCACCAACGTGGTCACCAGTCTCCAGGGTTTTGGGCAAATCACCTCCAGGGTGCTGGCCAAGCCTGGGTGCCTACATGAGGTTCTGTCTGTCACCCATTGGTGCAGGGAATGGCGGGGCTAAGAGCCGCTGCCCCAGCAAGACATATAGCCACATGTGGAGTGCCACTCATCCCTGCAACCCTCCAGGTCACCGCCAGCAGCAAGCTGCATCCATAGCTCGCCATTTCCTACTCCCCATGGGGTGCAGAGGTCCCAAGCACGCCTCTCCCCGCCCTTCCCACCCTCCACACAGCTAGCAGCAACCATGAGTGTCCCACCCCTGACCATGAGGTGGAAGAGTCCTCAAGCCGTGCACACAGGGGACCAGCTTCTCCTGGCGCGAGAGGCGCGTGCTCCCAATTTCTCTATGTGCGGGGTGAGCCCCGGTTTCTGTGGGCGCAATTTCCACTGGGACGTGCGGTGCCTGAACAATCTACACATGCTTCAGGCCGTGAGGTGTCTCTTCTTGCACATGCGTGTCCCCCAACCACCAATGGCACGGAGCTATTGGTGTGGCACTGGCCCAGATTCATTTTCCCCCGGGGGTCAGCCCTCATCCCCACCTCCAGGATCACGTGGTGCCAGAAAACCCCCACTTCCTGCCCAGGAAGCACAGGCAGGCGCACACGCTGATGCGCATGCCGGTGAGCTCTCCCCGGGCAAGGGTGGGGTGAGGCCGCCCCTTTTCTGCCCCTGCTGCATGGCACAAGATCTCCATACTTGCACTCGCGGGAAGCCACACCGCAGGCCACATGAGCCTGTCTTCCTGGGCGCACGATATCAGCCCTCTCTTGTGCACGCATGGCGCGACACGAACCTGCACTTGCTGGGTGCACCAAGCTTCCTTGCACCAGCAGTGCAAAACCCACGTGCTGTCCATGAGGCCAGGCATGAGCCACCTGCCGTCCTGCTCATGTGCAGGCCAATCATTCCCTGACACCACGCTGCACAAGCACCCCCATCCCAATCTTGTCTGTGCGGCGAAGCATGAGCACCTAGGATCTAGGGCGCGCGGCGCAATCACCTCGTTTCCTGCACAAGCCCAGCATCCCTGCCCGTGGCACATGCTGCGTGAGCGCCTCCTTGCTGGCCATGCTGCACAAGGTGGTGGGAGTCCCCCATTCTTGTGTTTGCGGGCCCCCCTAGGAAGGGTGTCTTTGGCTGCACACGAAGGGTTCCCTAGTCGAGGGCCGTGTTCCCTCAGCTTCCATAAGAGGGTTCCAACCTGCGGTTCTGCAGCCACCACTGGGCATGGAGGGCTTCCCACTCGCAGGCAGCACACCCTCAGATGGGCACGGAGGGGTCCCGAGCCCAACATTTTCTATAATGGGAAAGGATGAGGGCAGGACAAGGGGACTACAGACGTGAGACAGTTAGTTGGTATATCACCCGCTCGATGGACATGAATTTGCCCAAGCTCCAGAGCTGGTGATGCACAGGAGGCCTGGTGTGGTTCATTTTACTGGGTTGCAAAATGTCAGACACGACTGAGCCACTGACCTGAACTGAAATGAACTGACAGGAATCATCCACATGATGGAACTCAAACATAAGAAATGAAAAAATAAATTCATGCTTGGCACTGTGCCTCACCTCTCCCAGGGGGAACACTAGAAACCTAGAGCACACTATCACAACCAAGATGTGAACACTGACACCATTCAGCAAGTGCCTGTATTTAGTTCCATGCACTTAAATGGGCCCGCCAAAGCCAAAGTCCACCCCAGCCTGCTTCTCACAGGCAGCCTCCTGGAGACACCTTTGACAACGGAGAAGTTGTTTCCTACTAACACCCGGAGGCCTTGTGGACAGTGAAGGTTGGAGTCCTTTAATGGGCGGATACCTCACCTCTGTCCCCCTGGCTAGGCCCACTTTCCCGAGGTGCCTGCAGAAGATGCCATAGAACTGGAGAACACAGTGCCCACTCTTGACCCCTAAAGACGCTGGCACTCCTGCTGAGATGCCAGTCCTGGCACGACCTCCTATGGGACCTGCCACGACCTCTGTCTCATCATTCTCTTTTTGCTCTTTTGGGTTGGCCTTACCAACTTCTTCCTGCACAACACTCAGGTGACGTTTCCTGGCAGGCTCAGGTATTCTCCAGCACCCAGTTACAGAACAGTCATATACCAGGTGACATTTTCGAGGCACACGAGCCAAAGCGACAGCAGGGTGTGAACGCAAAACTCGCTGAGCAAAAAATGAGATCGTGCCCACAGAGCCCTTTCCACAAGTGGGCTGTGCACCACACTAGGAAATCTGAGGGTGTACATACAGCCCCTTGGGAGAGCAAGACCCCTTTCCCTACCGCCTGGCTTCTGAGCACCGCCTGACAGCAAGCTTTTTGGCCACGCTGCTGGGACACGCATACAAAACTCCAGGCCCAGCATGCTGGCCCACTGCCAGGAGCACAGGGGACTGGTGGGCGGGCCCTGAACTGCAACGAGGACCTCTTAGCACTTCCAGCCTCGCCTATGTGGTTGCCAGTCTCCATGGTTCTAGGAAAACCCCCTTCAGGGCGCCAGCCAACCTTGGGTGCTGACAAGAGGGCTTTGTGTGACACCCAAGGGAACAGGAAACCACGCATCTTAGAGCCGCCACCCCGGCAGGATCTCTGGCCCCACGCAGAGCGCCACTCAGCCCTGCGCCCCTCCAGGTCACCACGAGCAGTGACCTGCAGCCATATCCTGCAACTTCCTATTCCCCACAGGGTGCGGAGGTCCCAACCACGTTTTTTGCCACCCTTCCCACCCTCCACACAGCTCGAGTCAACCATAGCATGTCCCACCCCTGACCCTGAGGTGGAAGAGTCCGCAAGCCGTGCTCGTGGGCGTGACCAGCTACTCCTGGCACGAGAGGCACGTGCTCCCATTTTCTCTGCGCGTGGGACAATCCCCGCCTTCTGTCGGTGCAGTGTCCACCTATACGCATGGGGCAGAACAATCTGCCCACGCTGCAGGCCACGAGGTCTCTCTTCCTGTGCACGCATGGCCCCCAGCCACAAATGGCCTGGTGCCAGTGGCGCGGTGCTGGCCCCGTGTCCTTTTCCACCGGGGGTCAGCCCTCACCCTCACCTCCAGGAACGCGCGGTGCCGGAAAACCCCCACTTCATGCCCAGGCAGTGCAGGCAGGCTCACACACTCATGTGCATGACGCTGAGCCCTCCCTGGGCAAGGGCGGCACGAGGCCACCCCTTTTCTGCCCCCACTGCATGGCACGAGCTCTCCCTACCTGCGCACGTGGGGACCCATGCCACACAAGCCTTTCTTCCTGGGCCAACGATATCTGCCCTGTATGTGCACATGTGGCGCGATGTGACCCTGCATTTGCTGAGTGCACTTGGCTTCCTGGAACCGGCGGTGCAAACCACCACTTGCTGCCCACGTGGCGGGGCACGAGCCACCCCCCGTCCTGTTCATGTGTGCGGCCAATCATGCAACGGCAGCACGCCACCCAAACACCTCCATCCCAATCCTGTCTGCGCGGCAAAGCACGAGCACCTCGGATCCAGAGCTCGGGGCGCGTGCACCCAGTTTCCTCCACGAGCCCTTCATTTCTGTCTACTGACACGATGCACGAGAGCCTCCTTGATGCCCACATGGGGCAGGGCAGTGGGAGTTCCCCTTTCTTGTATGTGCGGGCCTCCCTGGGGCAAGTGTCTTTGGCCGTACATGAAGGGTTCCCTAGTTGAGGGCCGTCTTCCCTCAGCTTCCATAAGTGGGTTCAAATATGCGGGCCCTGCACCACCACTGGGAATGGAGGGCTTCCCACTTGTGGGCAGCACGCCCTCAGATGGGCAAGGAGGGGTCCGAGCCCGACATTTTCCATAATGGGAAAGATTGAGGGCAGGACAAGGGGATGACAGACGTGAGATGGTTGGTTGGTATATCACCCCCTCGATGGACATGAGTCTGCGCAAGCTCCGGGAGCTGGGGATGCACAGGAGGCCTGGTGTGCTGCGTTTCACTGGGTCACAAAGTGTCAGACGCGAGTGAGCCACTGACATGAACTGAACTGCAGTGACAGGAGTCTTCCACATGATGGCACTCTAACACAATAAAAAGAAAAAAAAAAGTATGCTTGGCACCATGCCTCACATCTCCTGCAGAGAACATGGAGCGCAAACCTAGAGCACACTATCACAACCAAGATGTGAACTCTGATACCATCCAGCACGTTCCTATATTTAGTTCTGTGCACATGAATGGGCCTGACACAGCCAAAGTCCCCCAGAGCCTGTTTCTCACAGGCAGCCTCCTGGAGACTCCTTTGACAACGGAAAACACGTTAGCTACTAATACCGGGGTTCTTGTGGGCACTGAAGCTGGGAATCCTTTAAGGGGCCATCACCTAAACTCTGTCCACCTGGCCAGGCCTGCTTTCCCCAGGTTCCTGCAGAATATACCACAGAACTGGAGAATACCGAGCCCACTCTTGACCCCTAAAGACACTGGCACTCCTGGTGAGATGATGGTCCTGGCTCGACCTCCTATGCAACCTGCCGGGACCTCTGGCTTACCGTTCTCTCTCTCTGCTCTCCTGGGTTGACCTTGCCAACTTCTTCCTGCACAACACTCGGGTGATGCTTCTTGGCGGGCTCAGGTATTCACTGGTGCCCAGCTACAGAACAGTCATATACCAGCTGACATTCCCAAGGCACACGAGCCAAAGCGACAGCAGGGAGTGAGCGCAAAACAGGCTGAGTGGAAACTACAGGTCGCACCCACAATGCCCATTCTGCAAGTGGGCTGTTTGCCACACTGGGCAATCTGAAGTTGTAGGGGCAGCCCCTGTGGAGAGCAAGATCCCTTCTTTTACCGCCTGGCTTCTGAGCAACACCTGACAGTCAGCTCTTAGGCCACGTTGCCAGGACTCACGCAGAAAGCTCCAGGCCCATCATCTGAGCCAGCTGCGTGGAATGAGACTGTTGGGCTGGCCCAGGACTGCGACGATGACCTCTGGGAGCTTCTATCCTCACCTACGTGGTCGCCGGTCTTCAGGGTTTCAGGCAAATCACCTCCCGGGCAGTGTCCAAGCCCGGGTGGCTACATGAGGTACTCTGTCTGTCACCCATTGGAGTGGGGAAAGGCGGGGCTTAGAGCAGCTGCCCCAGCAAGACCTATGGCCCCATGCAGAGCGCCACTCACCCCTGCAACCCTCCAGGTCACTGCTAGCAGCGAGCTGCAGCCATAGCTTGCCACTTCCTACTCCCCACGGGGTGCAGAGGTACCAAGTGCGCCTCTCCCCACCTTTCCCACCCTCCACACATCTAGGAGCAACCATGCGCATCCCGTCCCAGACCGTGAGGTGGAAGAGTTCACAAGCGCACAGGACCAGCTTCTCCTAGCGTGAGAGGAGCATGCAACCAACTTCTCTATGCGCGGGGTGAGCCCCTGTTTCTGCGGGTGCATGTCCACTGGGATGCGAGGTGCCTGAACAATCTACACACGCTGCAGGCCGTGAGGTCTCTGTTTTTGCACATGTGTGTCCCTCAGCCACCAACAGCGTGGAACCATTGGCACGGCACTGGCCCAGCGTCCTTTTCCCCCAGGGGTCAGCCCTTACCCCCACCTCCAGGATCACGTGGTGCCAGAAAACCCCCACTTCCTGCCCAGGAAGCACAGGCAGGCGCACACGCTGATGTGCATGCCGGTGAGCCCTCCCCGGGCAAGGGTGGTGTGAGGCTGCCCCTTTTCTGCCCCCACTGCATAGCACGAGCTCTCCCTTCTTGCTCAGGCAGGGACCAACACTGCAGGCCATATGACCCTGTGTTTCTGGGCGCACAGTATCAGCCTTTTTTTGTTCATGTATGGCCCTACGTGACCCTGCACTTGCTGAGTGCATCGGGCTTCCTGGCATTTGCGCTTCAAACCTCCACTTGCTGAACACGTGGCGAGGCACGAGCTGCCCACCATCCTGCTCATGTGCGGGGCCAATACATTTCCGGAAGCTCACCGCGCAAGCATCCCAGTCCCAAAGTTGTCTGCTTGGCGAAGCACGAGCACCTCGGCTCCAGGGCATGCGGCACGAGCACCCCATTTCCTGTGTGAGCCCACCATCCATGCCCACTGCACTCACTGAACGAGCACTTCCTTGCTGGCCATGCGACACGAGGCAGTGTGAGTCCCCCTTTCTTGCACCTGCGGGCCCCCCTAGGTTGGCTGTCTTTGGCAGCACACGAAGTTTTTCCTAGTCGAGGGCCATGATCCCTCTACTTCCATAAGGGGGTTCCAACCTACGGGCCCTGCATCCACCACTGGGCATGGAGGGCTTCCCACTCGCAGGCAGCATACCCTCAAATGGGCACAGAGGGGTTCCAAGCCCTCCCTCCTCCATCCTGGGAAAGATTGAGAGCAGGAGAAGGGGACGACAGATGATGAGACCTTTGGTTGGTATATCACCCCCTCAATGTACCTGAGTTTGTGCAAGCTTTGGGAGCTGGTGATGCACAGGAGGCCTGGAGTGCTCTGTTTCACTGGGTCACAAAGTGTCAGACACGACTGAGCCACTACCTGAGCTGAACAGCAATGACAGGAATCATCCACATTATGGCACTCTAACAAAAGAAATGAAAAAAAAGAAAAAAGCATGCTCAGCACTGTGCCTCACCTCTCTCAGTGGGAACACTGAGCAGAAATCTAGAGCGCAATACCACAACCAAGATGTGAACACTGATACCATCCAGCACCTGCCTGAGTTTAGTTCTGTGCACTTGAATGGGCCTGCCACAGCCAAAGTCTACCTGAGCCTGCTTCTCACAGGCAGCCTCCAGGAGACTCCTTAGACAATGGAGAAGTTGTTTCCCACTAATATCCTGGGGCCTTGTGGACACTGAAAATTGGAGTCCTTTAAGGGGCGGTCACCTCACCTCTGTCCACATGGCCAGGCCTGCTTTCCCAAGGTGCCTTCAGAAGATGAAACAGAACTGGAGAATACAGAGCCCACACTTGACCCCGAGAGAGGCTGGCAGTCCTGCTGAGATGCCAGTCCTGGCACGACCTCCTGTGGGTCCTGCCAGGACATCTGGCTCACCATTCTCTCTCTGCTCTCCTGGGTTTACCTTGCCACCTTCTTCCTGCACAACACTCGGGTGACACTTTTGAGGCCTCAGGTATTCACCAGCGCCCAGCTACAGAACAGTCATCTACCAGTTTACATCCCTGTGGCACACGAGCCAAATGACAGCAGGGTGTGAGCACAAAACTCGCTGCGTGGAAACTACAGGTCGTGCCCACAGAGCCCAACCCGTAAGTGGGCTGTGCCCTGCACTCGGCAGTCTGAGGGTGTACGGGCAGCACCCGTGGGAGAGCAAGACCCCTTCTCCTACCGCCTGGCTTCTAAACACCGCCTGACAGCCAGCTCTTTCTTTGGCCATGCAGCAGGGACACACACAGAAAGATCCAGGAACAGCATTCCGGCCCGCTGTGGGGAGCACAGCAGAATGGCAGGCGGGCCCAGGACCACGGAGGACCTCTGGGTGCTTCCACCCTCACCTCCATGGTCGCCGGTCTCCAGGGTACCAGAGGAACCATCTCCAGGGAGCCGACCAACCCCTGGTGCTGACATGGGGGCTCTTACCAGAGTCCAGCCCCGGTGGTTCCAGGGTGATTCAAAGGTGAAAATGGAGTAGGCATCCTAGGAAAAACTTATCTATTACATATAGAGAGGGACTAGGAATTTAGCAGAGAAAAAGAGGCCGAATAACTTGGTTAACACAGGGTACCAATCACCACCTACATAGGCCGCAGGTGTCTTCCCGTTCTCCCAAAGGAGAGGAGGCACTGAGGCCCCCCCGGTCTGATCTTAGAAGCCCAGGCAAAGTTAGTAGGCTTGTTGGGTCCTATGTACCAGATGGGAACTCGGCCAGAAAATAGTAAGAGAGAGAGAAAGGGGCTGAATAACTTGGCTTACGTGGGTACCAATAAAATTGCGGACAAGGAATTTGCACCATCTTTATGGCGGGAACCCATGATCCAGATGGGAATTCAGCCAGAAAATTAGGGAGCAGAAAGGAACGACATGAGAGAATCAGTCTTTCGGGAACTGATCCGATTTCTTTATTTTTGGGTTTGCTTATATACCTTTTGTTACATATAGGGATGAATACAGAGTCATGCGGGGGTCAGCAATCCTGACCTTATCAAAATCAGGTGCTTTACATAAAAAAAAGGTCTTAGGGGTTTTACATCATCTTCAAGCCATTTCTGCCTGGTGACATTTACAACCCTTTCTTTCTGATAACCAAAAAAACTTATTTTTCCCAAGAGTGTTTTTTATTAAACCAGGCACTACCCTCCAAATAAAGTTGCATTCCTATAGGGTGAAGGTGTAGTGAGTTACAATCAGGAAAGGAATTTATGTTAACCCAAGCTTAACATGATTAATCTTATTTTTCTCCTATATGCTTAAAAGGTTAACACTTATTTGCTTATTTCTCCTATATGCGCAAAGGTTAATACTTATTTACTTATTTTCCCTATATGCCTAAAGTTTAATACTTATTTACTTATTTCTCCTATATGCTTAATACTTATTTTAAGGGCAGGGAATATGGAGATTTAGCAGCAAACATCAGTCCAACAAATGAAAATCCTTTCACCAATGT
>SJYF01004456.1:283431-294501 GCA_006410515.1 Procapra przewalskii | reverse complement strand
GCTGCACGTTAACTCCTTCTCTGAGAGAAACAGTTATGGGGGAGAGCTCCCCGTAGGTGAGAGTACAGGACAGACTCTGGTTTTGGGGTAAGATGCTTGGGAGCAGGGGAAATTCCTGGGACTTGATCATGCCTTTGCATATGCTGAAGCCCCCTTCCTCATGACTTTTGTCATGGGCAGAGTTCCTCACACTGGCTCCCAATACCCCTTCACGGCACGAGCTTTCCCTTCCTGTGCACATGGGGCACAGGCCGCAGGCCACACGAGCCTGTCTTCCTGGGTGCATGGTATCAGCCCTCTCCTATGCACGTGTAGCGTGGCATGACCCTGCACTTGCTGAGTACACTGGGCTTTCTGTCACTGGCAGTGCAAACCCCAACTTGCTGCCCACAAGGTGGGGCACGAGCTGCCCGTTGTCCCTCTCATGTGTGGGGCCAATTGTTCCCCGGCAGCACACCATGCAAGCACACCCATCCCAATCCTGTTTGCACTGTGAAGCATGAGCACATCGAATACAGGGCGCATGGCGTGAACACTCCTATTCCTGCGTGAGACCACCATTCCTTTATATGGCATGTGCTGCGCAAGTGCCTCCTTCCTGACCACGTGGTGCAAGGTGGTGGGAGACCCCCTTTCATGCACTCACGGGCACCCCTGGAATGGGTGTCTTTGGCTGCACACGAAGGGTTGCCTAATCAGGGCCGTGTTCACTCAAATTCCATAAGGGGGTTCCAACCGGCTGATTCCATGGCAACCATGGGGCATGGAGGGCTTCTCACGGGCAGCACGACCTCAAATGGGCACAGAGGTGTCCCAAGTGCCCCCTCCTCTATCCTGGGAAAGATTTAGGGCAGGAGAAGGGGACAACAGATGATGAGACGGTTGGTTTGTATATCACACCCTTGATGGACATGAGTTTGCACAAGCTCCGGGAGCTGGTGATGCACAGGACGCCTGGAGTGCTGCGTTTCACTGGGTCACAAAGTGTCGGACTAGACTGAGCCACTGACCTGAACTGAACTGCAATGACAGGAATCATCCACATAATGGCAGCCTAACATAAGAAATGAAATTTTATAAAAAGCATGCTCAGCACAGTGCCTCACCTCTCCTAGGGGGAACAGTTTGCAGAAACCTAGAGCACACTATCAAAAACAAGATGTGAACACTGATACCATCCAGCATGTGCCTGTATTTAGTTCTGTGCACTTGAATGGGCCAGCCGCAGCCAAAGTCCACCAGAGCCTGCTATTCACAGGCAGCCTCCGGGAGACTCCTTTGACAATGGAGAAGTCATTTCCTACTAATATCAAGGGCCTTGTGGACATTGAATCTTGGAGTCCTTTAAGGGGTGGTCACCACACCTCTGTCCAACTGGCCAAGCCCGCTTTTCCCAGGTGCCAGCAGAAGATGGCACAGAACTGGAAAATACAGAACCCACTCTTGACCCTTAAAGACGCTGGCACTCCTGTTGAGATGCTGGTTTTGGCACGACCTCCTATGGGACCTGCCGGGACCTCTGGCTCACCGTTCTCTCTCTGCTCTCCCGGGTTGACCTTGCCACTTTCTTTCTGCACAACACTCGGGTGACGCTTCTTGGAAGTCTCAGGTATCCACCAGTGCCCAGCTACAGAACAGTCATATACCAGCTGACATCCCCATGGCACATGAGCCAAAGTGACGGCAGGGTGTGAGCACAAAACAGGCTGAATGGAAACTACAGGTCATGCCCAAAGCCCATTCCACAAGTGGGCTGTGCACTGCACTGGGCAATCTGAGGAAATACAGGTAGCCCCGTGACAGAGCAAGACCACTTCTCCTACCGCCTGGCTTCTGAGCACTGCCTGACAGCCAGATCTTTGGCCATGCTGCCGGGACATGTGCAGAAAGCTCCACGCCCAGCATCCTGGCCCGCTGCAGGGAGCACAGGGTATTGGTGGTGGGCCAGGACTGAGACGAGGACCACTGGGTGCTTCCAGCCTCACCTAAGTGGTCTCCG
Organism: Procapra przewalskii; assembly: GCA_006410515.1. Taxonomy (NCBI): domain Eukaryota; kingdom Metazoa; phylum Chordata; class Mammalia; order Artiodactyla; family Bovidae; genus Procapra; species Procapra przewalskii. The sequence continues at coordinate 292,502 of SJYF01004456.1, read as the reverse complement.
GTCTTCAGAGTTCCAAGCGAACCACCTCCAGGGCGCAGGCCCACCCCAGGTGCCTACACGAGGGCTCTCTCCCAGCAGCATGGGGAATGGTGGGACTTAGAGCCGCCACCCCGGCAGGACCTCTGGCCACACGTGGAGCGCCACTCTCCCCGGTACCCCTCCAGGTCACCGCGAGCAGCAAGCTGCAGCCATAGCCTGAAACTTCCTACTCCCCACAGGGTGCAGAAGTCCCAAGTGTGCCTCTCCCCACCCTTGTCACCCTCACACAGCTTGCAGCAAGCATAGCACGTCACACTCCTGACCCTGAGATGGAAGAGTCCGTAAGCCGTGCGCGTGCGTGACCAGCTTCTCCTGGCGCAAGATGCGTGTGCTCCCATTTTCTTTACACGAGGGTCGAGCCCCCGTTTCTGTGGGTGCAGTGTCCCTTGGGATGCGCAGCGCGAGAACAATCTGCCTACACTGCAGGCCAAGAGGTTTCTCTTCTTGCACTCGCGTGGCCCCCAGCCACCAATGGCACGATGCCAGTGGCATGGCGCTGGCCCCACCTCCTTTTCCCCTGGGGGAAAGCCCTCACCCTCACCTCCAGGAACACGTGGTGCTGAAAAACCATCACTCCCTGCCCAGGCAGCGCAGGCAGGGACACATGCTCATGCACAAGCTGGTGGGTTCACCCCGGGCAAGGGCAGCGTGAGGCCGCCCATTTTGTGCCCCTGCTGCATGGCAAGAGCTCTCCCTTCTTGCCCATGTGGGGACCCATGCCGCAGGACACACGAGCCTGTCTTCCTGGGTGCATGGTATCAACCCTTTCCTGTGCACGTGAGGCATGATGAGACCCTTCACTTGCTGATTTCACCGGGCTTCCTGGCACTGGCACTGCAAATCCCAACTTGCTGCCCACTCGGGGGTGGCACGAGATGTTCATCGTCCTGCTCATGTGCTGTGCCAATCCTTCCCTGAGAGCATGCCGCGCAAGCCACCCCGTACCAATCTTGTCCCCACGGCCAAGCACGAGCACCTCAGACCAAGGGCGTGCAGAGAGAGCCCCAGTTTCCTGCTAAAGCCCACCATCACTGCCCGTGGCATGATCTGTGTGAGCGCCTCCTGGCTGGCCTGCAGTGCAATGCAGTATTAGTCCCCCTTTCTTGTGCTCACGGGCCCCACTGGGATGGGTGTCTTTGGTTGCACACGAAGTGTTCCTTAGTCGAGGGCCATGTTTCCTCAACTTCCATAAGGGGTCTCCAACCTGAAGGTCCCACTACCACCACTGGGCTTGGAGGGCTTTCCACCCGCGGGCAGCATGCCCTCAAATTGGCAGGGAGTGGTCCCGAGCCTTCCCTACCCCATCCTGGGAAAGATTAAGGGAGGAAAAGGGGACGACAGACGATGAAAAGGTTGGTTGGTATATCACCCCCTCGATGGACATGGGTTTGCGTAAGCTCTGGGACCTGGTGATGCACAGGAGGCCTGGCGTGCTGAGTTTCACTGAGTCGCAAAATGTCAGACACGACTGACTGAGCAACTGACCTGAACTGAAATGCAATGACAGGAATCGCCCACATGATGGAACTCTATCATAAGAAATGAAAAAAAAAAAAAAAAAAAGCATGCTCGGCCCCCTGCCTCACCTCTCCCAGGGGGAACACTGAGCAGAAACCTAGAGCACACTATCACAACCAAGTTGTGGACACTGATACCATCCAGCACGTGCCTGTATTTAGTTCTGTGCACTGGAATGGGCCTGCCGAAGCCAAAGTCCACCCCAGCCTGCTTTTCACAGGCAGCCTCCTGGAGACTCTTTTAACAATGGAGAAGTCGTTTCTTACTAACACCTGGAAGCCTTGTGGACAGTTAAGGTTGGAGTCCTTTCATGGGCGGACACCTCATGTCTGTCAACCTAGCCAGGCCCGCTTTCCCAAAGTGCCTGCAGAAGATGCCACAGAACTGGAGAATACAGAGCCCACTCGTGACCCCTAAACACGCTGGAACATCTGCTGAGATGCCAGTCCAGGCACGACCTCCTATGGAACCTGCCACGACCTCTGGCTCACCGTTCTCTCTTTGTTCTTTCTGGTTGCCCTTGCCAATTTCTTCCTATACAACACTCGGGTGATGCTTCTTGGCAGGCTCAGGTATTCACCAGCGCCCAGCTACAGAACAGTCATATACCAGCTGACATCCTCGTGGCACACAAGCCAAAGCGACAGCAGGGTGTTAGTGCAAAACTTGCTAAGTTGAAAATAGAGGTCACGCCCACAGAACCCATTCCGCAAGTTGGCTGTGCACCACTATGGGCAATCTGAGGGTTACGGGCAGCCCCTGTGGTAGAGCAAGACCCTTCTCTTACTGCCTGGATTATGAGCAATGCCTGACAGCCAACTCTTCGGCTACGCTGCCAGGACACACCCAGAAAGATCCAGGCCCAGCATCCCGGCCTGCTGCAGGGAGCACAGGGAACTGGGGGGGCAGGCCCAGTACCACAACGAGGACCTCTTGGCGCTTCCACCCTCACCTACGTGGTTGCCACTCTCCAGGCTTCCGAGTGAACCACCTCAAGGGCACCGGCCAACCCCGGGTGCTGACAAGAGGACTCTGTCTGTAGCCCAGCGTCACGAGTAACAACGAGGCTTAGAGCCACTGCCCCGGCAGGACATCTGGCCCAAGTGAAGCACCACTCACACCTGCACCCCTCCAGGTCACCGCGAGCAGTGAGCTACAGCCATAGCCCGCAACTGCCTACTTCCCACAGGGAGCAGAGGCACCAAGGGCGCCACTCCCTGCCCTTCGCACCCTCTACAAAACTCACAGCAACCACAGCACATCCTGCCCCTGACCATGAGGTGGAAGAGTGTGCAAACCATGCTTGTGCACAGGTCCAGCTTCTCCTGGTGCAAGAGGAATGTGCTCCCATTTTCTCTGCGCGTGGAACAAGACCCCGTTTCTGTGGGCACAGTGTTTACCGGGACACACTGTGCCAGAACAATCTGCCCATGCTGCAGGCCGCGAGGTCTCTCTTCTTGCACACGCGTGGCCCCCAGCCACCAACGGTGTGGAGTCAGTGGTGCGGTGCTGGCCTCGCATCCTTTTCCCCTGGGGTCAGCCCTTACTCCCACCTCCAGGATCGCATGGTTCCAGAAGACCCACACTTTCTGCCCAGGAAGCGGAGGCAGGCTCTCACGCTAATGCGCATGCCGGTGAGCGCTCCCCGGGCAAGGGTGGTGTGAGGCCAACCCTTTTCAGCCCCTGCTGCATGCCACCAGCTCTCCCTTCTTGCACACACGGGGACCCATGCCGCAGGCCACATGAGCCTGTCTTCCTGGGCGCACAATATCATCCCTCTCCTGCTCACATGTGGTGTGACATGAGCCTGCACATGCTGAGTGCACTGGGCTTCCAGGCACTGGTGGTGCAAACCCCCACTTGCTGCCCATGCGGTGGGGCACGAGCCGCTTGTTGTACTGCTCATGTGTGGGACCAATCTTTCCCCAGCAGCACGCCATGAAACTACCCCCATCCCACTCCTGTCCACACTGCAAACCATGAGCACCTCGATCCAGGGCACACAGCGTGAGCACCCCGTTTCCTGTGGGAGCCCAACATCCCTGCCCGAAGCAATTGATGCACGAGTGCCTGCATGCTGGCCACGTGGCACGAATGGTGGGAGTCCCCCTTTCTTGCACTCATGGGCCCTTCTGGGATGGGTGTCTTTGGTTGCAAATGAAGGGTTTCCTTGTCGAGGGCCGTGTTCCCTCAACTTCCATAAGAGGATTCCAACCTGCGGGTCCCGCAGCCACAACTGGGCATGGAGGGCTTCCCCCTCGAGGGGAGCACGCCCTCAAATGGACACGGAGGGGTCCCGAGCCAGCCCTAAATCATTCTGGGAAAGATTGAGGGCAGGAGTAGGGGACGACAGACGATGAGACGATTGGTTGGTATATCACGCCCTCGATGGACATGAGTTTGTGCAAGCTCCTGGAGCTGGTGATCCACACGAGGCCTGGTGGGCTGCGTTTCACTGGGTCACAAAGTGTCGGACACGACTGAGCCACTGACCTGAATTGAAAGGCAGTGACAGGAATCGTCCACAGGATGGCACTCTAAAATAGGAAATGAAAAAAATAAATACATGCTCAGCACCATGCCTCACCTCTCCCAGTGGGAACACTGAGCGGAAAGCTAGAGCACACTATCACAACCAAAATGTGAACAATGACCATCTAGCATGTTCCTGTATTTAGTTCTGTGCACTTGAATGGGCCTGCCGCAGCCAAAGTCCTCCAGAGTCTGCTGCTCACAGGCAGCATCCTGGCGATTCCTTTGACAATGGAGAAGTCATTTCCTACTAATACACAGGGGCCTTGTGGACACTGAAGCTTGGAGTCTTTTAAGGGGCGGTCACATCTCCTCTGTCCACCTGGCCTGGCCCACTTTCCCCAGGTGTCTAAAGAGCATGCAACAGAACTGGAGAATACAGAGCCCACTCTTGACCCCTAAAGATGCTGGCACTCCTGCTGAGAAGATGGTCCTTGCATGACCTCCTATGGGACCTGCCAGGACCTCTGGCTCACCATTCTCTCTCTGCTCACCAGGGTTGCCCTTGTTACCTTCTTCCTGCACAACACTTGGGTGACGCTTCTTGGCGGGCTCAGGTATTCACCAGTGCCAAGCTGCAGAACAGTCATATACCAGCTGACATCCCTGTGGCACATGAGCCAAAGTGACAGCAGGGTGTGAGCGCAAAACTCACTGAGTGGAAACTACAGGTTGTGCCCACAGAGGCCATTCTGCAATGGGCCGTGCACCACACTGGGCAATCTGAGGGTGTACTGGCAGCCCCGTGGGAGAGCAAGACCCCATCTAATACCGTCTGGCTTTCTGAGCACCACCTGACAGTCAGCTCTTTGGCCAAGCTGCTGTGATGCACGTAGAAAGCTCCAAGCCAAGCATCCTGGCCCGCTGCAGGGAGCACAGGGGACTGGCGGGTGGGCCTGGGACCATGACGAGGACCTCTGAGTGCTCCAGTCTCACCTACGTGGTTGCTGGTCTCCAGGATTCCGGGCGAACCACCTCCAGGGCGCTGGCCAAACCCGTGTGCCGACACGAGGGCTCTGTGTGTCGCACAGGGGTGTGGGGAACGGTGTGTCTTAGAGCTGCCGCCCCAGCAGAACCTCTGGCTCCACGTGGAGCACCACTCACCCCTGTGCCCCTTCAGGTCACCACTAGCAGCGAGCTGCAGCCATAGCATTCAACTTCCTACTCCCCACAAGGTGCGGAATTCCCAAGCTCGCCTCTCCCCACCCTTCCCACCTTCCACACAGCTCGCAGCAACCATAGCACATCCCGATCCTGACCATGAGGTGGAAGAGTCCGCAAACCGTGCACACACACTGGACCATCTTCTCCTTGCACGAGAGGTGTGTGCTCCCTTTTTCTCTGTGCGTCAGGCAAGACCCCCTTTCTGTGGGTGCAGTGTCCACCGGGACGTGCGGTGCCAGAACAATCTGCCCATGCTGCAGGATGTGAGGTTTCTCTTCTTGCACACACGTGGCTTCCAGCCACCAATGCCGTGGCGTCAGTGGCGGTGCGCTCCCCTGCATCCTTTTATCCCCGGCAGTCAGCCCTCAACCCAACCTGCAGGAATGCGCGGTACTGGAACACCCCCACTTCCTGCCCAGGCAGCACAGGCAGGCACCCTGGCTCATGCGCATCCCGGTGAGCCCACCCCAGGCAAGGGCAGCGCTAGGCCACCCCTTTTCTGCCCCTGCTGCATGGCAGGGTGCATGGTATCAGCCCTCTCCTGTGCACGCGAGGTACGAGGGGACCATGCACTTGCTGAGTGCACCGGGCTTTCTGGCACCGGCGGTGCAAACCCCCACTTGCTGCACATGCGACAGGGCACGAGCTGCTCGCCGTCCTGCTCTTGTATGGGCCCAACCCTTCCCCGCGAGCATGCCGCGCAAGCACTCCCATCCCATGCCTGTCCGTGTGGCAAAGCATGAGCATCTTGGATCCAGGGCATGCGGTGCCAGCACCGCCTTTCATGCGCGAGTCCACAAGCCCTGGCCACGGCACGTGCTGCGCAAGAGCCTCATTGCTGGCCATGCAGCTTGAGGCAGTGGGAGTCCCCCTTTCTTGCACACGCAGGCCCCCCTGAGATGCCTGTCTTTGGCTGCACACGAAGGGTTCCCTAGTCAAGGGCCATGTTCCCTCAACTTCCATAAGGGGGTTCCAACCTGAAGGTCCTGCTGCCACCACTGGTCCTGGAGGGCTTTCTACCCATGGGCAGCACGCCCTCAAATTGGCAGGGAGAGGTCCCAAGCCCACCTTCCTCCATCCTGGGAAAGATTGAGGGCAGGACAAGAGGACAACAGACGATGAGACGGTTGGTTGGTATATCACCACGTTGATGGACATGAGTTTGCTCAAGCTCAGGGAGCCAATGATGCACAGGAGGCCTGGCGTGCTGCATTTCCCTGGGTTGCAAAGTGTCGGACTCGACTGAACAACTGACCTGAACTGAACTGCAGTGACAGGAATCGTCCACATGATGACACTATAACATAAGAAATGAAATGAACAAACAAACAAAAAAGTGTGCTTGGCACGATGCCTCACACTCCCTGGGGGAACACTGAGCAGAAACCCAGAGCACACTATCACAACCAAGATGTGAACACTTGCCTGTTTTTAGTTCTGTGCACTTAAATGGGTCCACTGCAGCCAACGTCCACCAGAGCCTGCTTCTCACAGACAGCATCCAGGAGACTCCTTTGAGAACGGAGAAGTTGTTTCCTATTAATAACTGCGGGCCTTGAGGATACTGAAGCTTGGAGTCCTTTAAGTGGCAGTCACCTCCCTTCTGTCGACCTGGCCAGGCCCACTTTCCCCAGGTGCCTGCAGAAGATGCCACAGAACTGGAGAATACAGAGCCCTTTCTTGACCCCTAAAGAGGCTGGCACTCCTGCTGAAATGCCAGTCCTGGCACGACCTCCTATGGTACCTGCTGGGACCTCTGGCTCAACTTTCTCTCTTTGCTCTCCCAGGTTGACCTTGCCACCTTCTTCCTGTACAACACTCGGGTGACGCTTCTTGGCAGGCTCAGGTATTCAACAGTGCCCAGCTACAGAACAGTCATATACCAGCTGACATCCCAGTGGCACACAACCCAAAGCAACAGCAGGTTGTGAGTGCAAAACTCTCTGAGTGGAAACTACAGGTCACTACCACAGAGCCGCCACACTGGACAATCTGAGGGTGTATGGGCAGCCCCTGTGGGAGAGGAAGACCCCTTCTCCTAACACCTGGCTTCTGAGCACCGCCTGACAGCCAGCTCTTTGGCCACACTGCCAGGACGTGCACAGAAATCTTCAGGCCCAGCATCCTGGCCCGCTGTGGGGAGCACAGAAGACTGGCGGGCAGGCCTGGGACCACAACATGGAACTCTGGGAGCTTCCAGCCTTACCTACGTGATTGCCGGTTTCCAGGTTTCCGGGCAAATAACCTCCAGGGTGCCAGCCAATCCCGGGGGCATAAATGAGGTCTGTCTGTTGCCCAGGGGCGTGGGGAACTGCGAGGCTTAGAGCCGCCACCCAGGCAGGATCTCTGGCCCCACGCGGAGGGCCACTCACCCCTGCACCCCTCCAGGTACCCCAAGTAGTGAGGTGCAGCCATAGTCTGCAACTCCCTACTCCCCACGGGGTGCAGAGGTCCCAAGCAGCCTTTCCACGCCCTTCCCACCCTCCACACAGCTCGAGGCAACCATAGTGCACCCTGTCCCTGACCCTGACATGGAAGATTCCGCAATCCGTGCATGTGCACTTTACCAGTTACTCCTGGCACAAGAGGCGTGTGCTCCCATTTTCTCCGTGCGGGGGACGATGCCCCCCATCTGTGGGCACAGTGTCCATCGGTATGCATGGAGCAGAACAATCTGCCTATGCTGTAGGCCGTGAGGTCTCTCTTCCTGCACACGCGTGGCCCCCAGCCATCAACGGCGTGGTGCCAGTGGCACAGCGCTGTCCCTGTGTCCTTTTCCCCTGAGGGTCAGTTCTCACCCCCACCTCCAGGAATGCGCAGAGCTGGAAACCCCCACTTCCTGCCCAAACAGTGCAGACAGGCGCACACGCTCATGCATATGCCTGTGAGCCCACCCCGGGCAAGGGCAGCACAAGGCCGCCCTTTCCTGCCTCTGCTGCATGGCACGAGGTCTCCCTTCTTGTGCACGTAGGGACCCATGCCGCAGGCCACACGAGCCTGTCTTCCTGGGCACACGGTATCAGCCTTCTTCTGTGCATGCGTGGCACGACTGTACCCTGTACTTGCTGAGTTCACCGGGCTTTCTGGCTCCGGCAGTGCAAACAACCACTTGTGGCCCACGTGGCGGGGCATGAGCCGCCCGCCTCCTGCTCATGTGCCGGGCCAATCCTTACCCAGATGCGCACCACACAAGCACCTCCATTCAATTCTGTCCCCGCGGCAAAGCACGAGCAACTTGGATCCAAGGAGCGTGGCACGAGCACCCTGGTTCCTGCGCGAGCCCACCATACCTGCCCATGGCGCACGCTGCTTGAGCGCATACTTGTTGACCACGTGGTGCAGAGCACTTGAAGTCCCCCATTCTGGCGCTGCGGGTCTCCCTGGGAAAAGTATCTTTGGCAAAACACAAAGGGTTCCCTAGTAGAGGTCGATCTTTCCTCAGCTTCCATAAGGTTTTTCAAATCTGCAGCATTGCACCACCACTGGGCATCGAGGGCTTCCCACTACTGAGCAGCATACCCTCAGATGGGCACGGTGGGTTTCCGAGCCCGCCCTTTTCCATCCTGGGAATGATTGAGGGCAGGACAAGAGGATGACAGACGATGAGACGGTTGGTTGTTATATCACCCCCTCGATGGACATGAGTTTGCGCAAGCTCCGGGAGCTGTTGATGCACAGGAGGCCTGGCGTGGTGCGTTTGCCTGGGTCACAAATTGTTGGACACGACTGAGCCACTGACGTGAATTGAACTGCAGTGACAGGAATCGTCCACACGATGGCACTCTAACATAAGAAATGGGCAAAAAAAAAAAAAAAAA
>SJYF01004456.1:264729-283406 GCA_006410515.1 Procapra przewalskii | reverse complement strand
AAAAAAAAAAGCATGCTCAGCACTGTGCCTCACCTCTCCCAGGGGGAACACTGAGCAGAAACCTAGAGCACACTATCACAACCAAGATGTGAACAGTGATACCAACCAGCACGTGCCTGTATTTTGTTCTGTACACTTGAATGGGCCCACCACAGCCAATGTCCACCAATGCCTGCTTCTCACAGGCAGCCTCCTGGAGACTCCTTTGATAACGGAGAAGTCATTTCCTACTAACACCTGGTGACTTTGTGGACACTGATGCTTAGAGTCATTTAAGGGGAGGTCACCTCACCTCTGTCCACCTGGCCAGTCCCGCTTTCCCCAGGTGCCTGCAGAAGATGCCACAGAACTGGAGAATACAGAGCCCACTCTTGACACCTAAAGATGCTGGCACACCTGCTGAGATGCTGGTGTTGGCATGATCTCCTCTGGGACCTGCCAGGATGTCGGGCTCACCATTCTCTCTCTTCTCTCCCGGGTTGACCTTGCCACCTTCTTCTTGCACAACACTCGGGTGACACTTCTCGGTGGGCTCAGGTATTCACAAGTGCCCAGCTACAGAACAGTCATATACCAGCTGACATCCCTGTGGCACATGAGCCAAAGTGACATCAGAATGTAAGTGCAAAACTCGCTGAGTGGAAACTACTGGTCGCGCCCACAGAGCACATTCTGCAAGTGGTCTGTGCACCATACTATGCAGTCTGAGGGTATATGGGCAGTCCCCGTTTGATAGCAAGACTCCTTCTCCTACAGCCTGGCTTCTGAGCACCTCCTGACAGCCAGCTCTTTGGCCACGCTGTGGGACATGCGCAGAAAGCTCCACACCCAGCATCCCGGCCCACTGCAGGGAGCACAGTGTACTGGCAGCAGGCCCGGGATCATGATGAAGACTTCTGGGCACTTCCAGCCTCACCCACGTGGTCGCCAGTCTCCAGGGTTCTGGGTGAACCACCTCCAGGGCACAGGCCAACCCCGGGTGCCTACATGAGGGCTCTGTCTCTCGCCCTGTGGCTCAGGGAATGGCGGGGCTTAGAGCCACTGCCCCGGGAAAACCTCTGGACCCTCGCAGAGCGCCACTTACCCCTGTGCCCCTGCAGGTTACCACGAGCAGTGAGCTGCATCCATAGCCCGCCAATTCCTACTCCCTTTGCTTTGCTGACGTCCCAAGTGCAACTCTTCCTGCCGTTCCCACCATTCAAACAGCTTGAGGCAACCATAGCTCGTCCTGCCCCTACCCCTAATTTGGAAGATTCCACAAGCCGTGCTCGGGCGGGACCAGCTTCTCCTGGCATAAGAGGCAGGTGTTCCAATTATCACTGCACGTGGGGCGAGCCCCCCCTTACTGTGTGCACAGTGTCCAACTGGACATGTGGCCTGAGGACAATCTGCCCATGCTGCAACCTGCGAGGTCTCTCTTCTTTCACCCGCGTGGCCCACAGCCACCAATGGCACCGTGTCAGTGGCGCGGCACTGGCCCCGCATCTTTTTCCCCTTAGGGTCAGTCCTCACCCCCATCTCCAGGAACGCGCAGCACCAGAAAACCCCACTTCCTGCTCAGGCAGCCCAGGAAGGCACACATGCTCATGAGCATGCTGGTGAGCCCTCCCTGGGCAAGGTCGGCACGAGGCAGCCCCATTTCTGCCCATGATGCATGGCACATGCTCTCCCTTCTTGTGCCTTGGGGACCCAAGCCACAGGCCACACGAGCCTGTCTTCCTGGGTGCACGATATCTGCCCTGTATGTGCACACGTTGTGTGATGTAACCCTGCACTTGCTGAGTGCACTTGGCTTCCTGGCAATGGCGGTGCAAACCCACTTGCTGCACACGTAGTGGGGCATGAGCCACCCGCCGTCCTGTTCATGTGTGTGGCCAATCATTCCCCAGCAGCACGCCTTCCAAGCACCTCCATCCCAATCCTGTCTGCATGGTGAAGCACGAGCAACTTGGATCCAGGGAGCTGGGCAAGAGCACCCAGTTTTCTGCTTGAGCCCGTAATCCCTGTCCGCTGCAAGCACTGCACGAGCGCCTCTTTGTTGCCCACGTGGGGCAAGGCAGTGGGAGATTCCCCTTTCTTGCGCTTGCAGGCTTCCCTTGGACAAGTGTCTTTGGTCGTACAGGAAGGGTTCCCTAGTCGAGTGCTGTCTTCCCTCAACTTCCATAAGTGGGTTCCAATCTGAGGGCCCCGTGCCACCACTGGGAAGGGAGGGCTTCCCACTCGCAGACAGCACGCACTCAGATGGGTACAGAGGGGTCCCGAGCCAGATATTTTCCATAATGGGAAAGATTGAGGGCAGGACAAGGGGACGAGAGACGTGAGACGGTTGGTTGGTAAATCACCCCATCGATGTACATGAGTTTGTGCAAGCTCCGGGAGCTGGGGATGCACAGGAGAACTGGAGTGCTGCGTTTCACTGGGTCGCAAAGTGTGGGACACGACTGAGCCACTGACTTGAACTGAACTGCAGTGACAGGAGTCGTCCACATGATGGCACTCTAACATAATAAATTAAAAAAATAAAAGCATGCTTGGCACCGTGCCTCACGTCTCCTGCGGAGAATATGGAGCACAAACCTAGAGCACACTATTACAACCAAGATGTTAACACTGATACCATTCAGCACGTGCCTGTATCTAGTTCTGTGCAAATGAATGGGCCTGCCACAGCCAAAGTCCACCAGACCCTGCTTATCACAGGCAGTCTCCTGGAGACTCCTTTGACAATGGAGAACTCGTTTCCTACTAATACCCGGGTTCTTGTGGACACTGAAGCTTGGACTCCTTTAAGGGGTGGTGACCTCTCCTCTGTCCACTTGGCCAAGCCTGCTTTCTCTGTTCTTTACACAGAACTAAAGAATACAGAGCCCACTCTTGACCCCTAAAGACGCTGGCACTCCTGCTGAGATGACAGTACTGACTCGACCTCCTATGCAATCTGCCAGGATGTGTGGCTCACGGTTTTCTCTCTGCTCTCTTGGCTTGACCTTGCCACCTTCTTCCTGCACAACACTTGGGTGATGGTTCTTGGCGGGCTCAGGTATACACCCGCGCCCAGCTACAGACCAGTCATATACCAGCTGACATACCCATGGAAAATGAGCCCAAGCGACAGCAGGGTGTGAGCGCAAAACTCACTGAGTGGAAACTACTGGTCGCGCCCACAGAGCACATTCTGCAAGTGGGCTGTGCTCCACACTGGGCAATCTGAGGGTGTACGGGCAGACCCCGTGGGAGAGCAAGATCCCTTCTTCTGCCCCCTGGCTTCTGAGCACCGCCTGACAGCCAGCTTTTTGGCCACACTGCTGGGACACACACAGAAAACTCCAGGCCCAGCATCTTGTCCCATGGCCGGGTGCACTGGGCACTGGCGGGCGGGCCCAGGACTGTGACGAGGACCTCTGGGTGCTTCGAGCCTCACCTACGTGGTTGCCAGTCTTCAGGGTTCTGGGCAAAGCACCTCTAGGACGCTGGCAAACCCCGGGTGCCTAAACGAGGTCTCTGTGTGTCACCCAGGGTCGTGGGGAATGGCGGGGCTTAGAGCCGCTGCTCTGACAGGACCTCTGGCCCCACGCGAAGTGCCACTCACCCCTGTGCCACTCCAGGTCATTGCGAGGAGCGAGCTGCAGCCATAACCCACCACTTCCCACTCCCCACGTGGTGCCTAAATCCCAATTGCGCCTCACCTCGCACTTCCCACCCTCCACACAGCTCCCAGCAACCATAGCGCGTCCCGTCCCTGACTATGAGGTGGAAGAGTCCACAAGCCTTGCGTGCGGGACCAGCTTCTCCTGGCGTGAATAGGTGTGTGATCCCATTTTCTATGCGTGTGGGGCTAGCCCCCCTTTCTGTAGGCACAGTGTCCACTGGGAAGCGCGGCTTGAGTATCATCTGCCCACGCTGCTGGCCGTGAGGTCTCTATTCTTGCACATGCGTGGCCCCCACCCAACAACGGCGTTGGCTCCCATGTCCTGCTCCAGTGGCATGCCGTTGGTCACGCATCATTTTCCCCTGGGGGTCATTCCTCACCTGACCTCCAGGAACGCACGGTGCAAGAAAACCACCACTTCCTGCCCATGCAGTGCAGGCAGGCATACACACGTTCATGCGCATGCTGGTGATTCCTGCCCGGGCAAGGGTGGTGCGAGGCCACAACTTTTCTGTCCATGCTGCATGACACGAGCTCTCCCTTCTTGCGAAGTGGGGACCCACGCCGCAGGCCACACGAGCCTCTCTTCCTGGGCACACGGTATCAGCCCTCCCCTGTGCACACGTCGCGTGACGTGTCCTTGCACTTGCTGAGTGCACCGGGCTTCGTGGTACCAGTGGTGCAAACCCCCACTTGCTGCCCACGTGGCGGGGCAGGAGCCCCTGCTGGCCTGCTCATTTGTGGCGCCAATCCTTCCGCAGCTGTGCACTGCACAAGCACCCCCATCCCAATCCTGTCAGCACTGCCAAGCCCGAGCACTTCGGATCCAGGGTGCACGGCTCCAGCACCGCATTTCCAGCGCAAGCCCACCATCCCTGCCCATGGCACGCACTGCGCAGTGCTTCCTTTCTGATCACATGACACCAGGTGGTGGGAGTCCCCTTTTCTTGTGCTCCCGGGCCCACCTGGGTTGGGTGTCTTTGGCAGCACACCAAGGGTTCCCTGGGCGAGGGCCATGTTCCCTCACTTGCCATAAGGGTGTTCCAACCTGTGGGTCCCGTGGCAACCACAGGGCATGGAGGGCTTCCCACTCGCAGGAAGCATGCCCTCAAATGGGCACAGAGGGGTCCCTGCCCACCCTCTTCCATCCTGGGAAAGATTGAGAGCAGAAGAAGGGGATGACAGATGATGAGACTGTTGGTTGGTATCACCCACTCCATGGACATGAGTTTGCACAAGCTCTGGGAGCTGGTGATGCACAGGAGGCCTGGCATGCTGCATTGCACTGGGTCGCAAAGTGTGGGAAACGGCTGAACCACTGACCCAAACTAAACTGCAATTACAGGAATGGTCCACATGATGTCAGTCTAACATAAGAAATGAAAAGACAGCATGCTTGGCACCGTGCCTCACCTCTCCCAGTGGGAACACTGAGCGGATTCCTAGAGCACACGCTCACAACTAGGATGTGAACACTGATACCACCCAGCACGTGCCTGTATTTAATTCAGTGCACTTGATGGGTCCACTACAGCCAAAATCCGCCAGAGACTTCTCACAGAGCACCTCCTGGAGACTCCTTTGACAACGGAGAAGTAGTTTCCTACTAATACCCGGGGGCCTTGTGGCCACTGAAGCTTGAAGTAATTTAAGGGGGGGTCACACCTGTCCACCTGTCAGGCCCACTTTCCCCAGGTTCCTGCAGAAGATGCCACAGAACTGGAGAGTCCAGAGCTCACTCTGGACCCTTAAAGACACTGGTACTCTTTCTGAGATGTAGGTCCTAGCCCGACCTCCTATGGGACCTGCCAAGACCTCTGGCTCACCATTCTCTCTGTGCTCTCCCGGGTTGATCTTGCCACCTTCTTCCTGCACAACACTTGGCTGACGCTTCTTGGCAAAATTAAGGATTCACCAGTGCCCAGCTACAGAACAGTCATATATCAGCTGACATTCTCGTGGCACATGAGCCAAAATGACAGCAGGGTGTTAGCGCAAAACTTGCTGAATGGAAACTACAGGTTGTGCCAACAGAGCCCATTTCACAAGCCAGCTGTCCACCGCACTGGGCAATCTGAGGGTATAGGGGCAGCCCCCTTGGGAGAGCAAGTCCCCTTATCCTGCTGCTGGGCTTCTGAGCACTGCTTGACTGCCAGCTCTTTGGCCATGCTGCCAGGATGCATGCAGAAAGCTCCAGCCCCAGCATCCAGGCCCAATGCGGGTAGCACAGGAGACGGGGAAGGGGGCCCGAGACCACGACGAGGCCCTCTGGGTGCTTCCAGCCTCACCTACATGATCACCTGTCTCCAGGGTCCCAGGCGAACGACCTCCAGGGTGCCGGCTAAGACCGGGTGCCTACATGAGGGCTCTGTCTCCGAGGGGCAAGGGGAAAGGCAGGGCTTAGAACTGTGGCCCCAGCAAGACCTCTGGCCCCAAGGGGAGCACCACTCACCCCTGTGACCCTCCAGGTCACCACGATCAGTGAGATGCAGCCATAGCCCTCACCTTCCTACTCCCCACGGGATGCAGAAGTCCAAAGCACGCCTCTCCCTGCCCTTCCCACCCTCCACACAGCTCACAGTAACCATAGTGCAACCCGCCCCTGACCCTGAGATGGAAGAGTCTACAACCCATGCATGCCTGGGGCGAGCCCCCACTTCTATGGGCACAGTGTCCACTGGGTCTCGCAGCGTGAGAACAATCTGCCCATGCTGCTGGCCGCGAGGTCTCTCCTCTTGCGCACGTGTGGCCCCCAGCCACCAACGGTGCAGTGCCAGTGGTGCAGCGCTGGCCCCGAGTCTTTTCCCCCAGGGGTCAGCACTCATCCCCACCTCAAGGAACACGCAGTGCTGGAAAACCCCACTTCCTGCCCAGGCAGCGCAGGCAGGCACATACGCTCATGTGCATGCCGGTGAGCCCTCCTCGGACAAGGGCGGTGTGAGTCCGCCCCTTTAATGCCACTGCTGCATGGCACGAGCTCTCCTTACTGGCGAATGCAGGGACCCACTCCACAGGCCACACGAGCTTGTCTTCCTGGGTGCACAGTATCAGCCCTCTCCTGTGCACGAGTGGCGCAATGCCACCCTGCACTTGCAGAGTTCACTGGGCTTCCTGGCAATGGTGGTGCAAACCCCCACTTTCTGCCAATGTGGCGGTGCACGAGCTGCTCACCGTCCTGCTCATGTGCGGGGCCAATCCTTCCCCAGCAGTGCTCTGCGCCAGCACCCCTATTCCAATAATGTCCGTGCGGTGAAACACGAGTACCTCGGATCCAGGGAGCACGGTGTGAGCACCCGTTTCCAGTGGAGCACACCACCCCTGCCCGCAGCAAACACTGCGTGAGCACCTCCCTGCTAGCCACACGGCGCGAGGCGGTGGGAGTCCCCATTTCTTGCGCTCGTGCGCCCCCCTGGGATGGGTGTCTGGCCACCCATGAAGGGTTCCCTAGTTGAGGGCCATGTTCCCTCACTTCCATAAGGGGGGTCCAACCTGCAGGTCTCACAGCCACCACTGGGCATGGAGGGCTAACCACTCGCGGACTGCATGCCCTCAAATGGGCAGGGAGGGGTCCCGAGCCAACCCTCCTCCATCCTGAGAAAGATGGAGGGCAGGACAAAGGGGCATAGACGGTGAGACGGTTGGTTGGCATATCACCCCCTCGATGGACATGAGTTTGTGCAAACTCCAGGAGCTGGTATTGCACATGAGGCCTGGAGTGCTGCCTTACACGGGGTCACAAAGTGTCGGACACAACTGAGCCACTGACCTGAACTGAACTGCAGTGACAGCAATGGTCCACATAATGGAACTCTAACTTAAGAAATTAAAAGAAAGCATGCTTGGCACCGTGCCTCACCTCTCCCAGTGATAACACTGAGTGGAAACCCTAAGCCCACTCTCACACAAGGATGTGAATGCTGATACCATCCAGCATGTGCCTGTATATAGTTCTGTGATCTTGAATGGTCCCACCACAGCCAAAGTCCACCAGAGCCTGCTTCTAACAGGCAGCCTCTTGGAGACTCCTTTGACAATGAAGAAGTCGTTTCCTACTTATACCTGGGGGCCTTGTGTACACTGAAGCTTGGAGTCCTTTAAGGGTCTGTCACCTCTGTCCACCTGGCCAGGCCCGCTTTTCCCAGGTACCTGCAGAAGATGCCACGGAATGGAGAGTCCAGAGCCCACTCTGGACCCCTAAAGACACTGGCACTCCTGCTTACCTGGGTCCAGCCCCGGTGGATCCAGTGTAATTTGAAGGTGGGGACGGAGTAGGCATCCTAGGAAAAATTTATTTAATTACAGAGAGAGAGGGACTAGGAATTTAGCAGAGAAAAAGAGGTGAATAACTTGGTAACACAGGGTACCATCACCACCTATGTAGGCAGCAGGCATCTTCCCCTTCTCCCAAAGGAGAGGAGGCACTGAGGCCCCCCGCCCCAGTCCAATCTTAGAAGCCCAGGCAAAGTTAGTAGGCTTTGTGGATCCTATGCACCTGATGGGATTTTGACCAGAAAATAGTAAGAGAGAGAAAAAGGAGCTGAATAACTTGGTTTATGTGGGGTACTAATAAAATTCTGGACAAGGAATTTTCACCATCTCTATGGCGGGAACCCATCCTCCAGATGGGAATTCAGCCAGAAAATTGGGGAGCAAAGGAACGACATGAGGGAATCAGTCTTTCTGGAACTGATCCCATTTCTTTATGTTTCCAATTTTCTTATATACCTTTTGTTACATATAGGGATGAATACAGAGTCACGTGGGGGTCAGCAGTCCTGACCTTTATCAAAATCAGATGCTTTACATAAAAAAAAGGTCTTGGGGTTTACATCATCTTTAAGCCATTTCTGCCTGCTGACATTTACAACTCTTTCTTTCTGATAACCAGAAAACTTATTTTTTCCGAGCGTGTTTTTTTTTAAACCAGGCACCACCCTCCAAATAAAGTTGCATTCCTATAGGGTGAGGGTGTAGTGAATTACAATCAAGAAAGGAATTTATTTAACCCAAGGTTAACATGATTAATCTTAAAGGTTAATACTTCTTTCTCCTATGTGCTAAAAGGTTAATACTATTTCTCCCATATGCTAGTTATATTTATTATAAGGGCAGGGAATATGGAGATTTAGCAGCAAACATCAGTCCACAAATGAAAATCCTTTCACCAGTGTTCCCTTTACAATCTATTTAGTCTTAAGATAGTGATAAGGTTACATTTTTGCATAGCAGGGACCCAGTGATTTATAACAAAGTACAGTGATCTATAACAAAATAGAGAATTCATTAACTCAAAAAGTGTAATATTGCTAACATCAAAAACTGCTAAATTTCCTTTTCTATATTCCAAATACATTGATTAATATATTCTCAGGTGCCTAAGGATATGAAGGCCTGGCAGCAATCAAAGGAGAAAAGCCCTATGCTAATACCCTAAACTCCCTGTGCTTGTTTATGGTTGAGAGGTTGTCACACAAGCTAGTCTGTCAGCAGAGAGGTTTGACCTGAGCCAACTGTGTCACACTCAAGGCAGGGAGTTAGCAGTAATTATTGGCATGACAAATGAAAAATCCCTTCACCAATATAATTCCTAATCAACCCACTAATACTATACTAATAACCTTCTAACTTCCCAAAAGAGTCTGTATTCAGAAAGTTTTAAAGCATCCCATGCCTCTCACAGTTGGGAGGCTGTAAACAATCACATGCAGACAACCTGATCAGGCAGGCTAGAGAACCTTCAGAGTTTGTAAGTTGAAACAGTCTTGTCACGCCCAGGAATTTTTATTAACTGGGGCTGCAAGTTAACTCCTTCTCCGAGAGAAATGGTTATGGGGGAGAGCTCCCTGTAAAGTACTCCGGTTTGGGGGTAGATGCTCGGAAACAGGGGATTTCCTGAGGCTTGATCACGCCTTTGCGTATGCCAAGCTTCTTTTTCCTCATGACCTTTGCCATGGGCGGAGTTCCTCACACTGGTCCCAACATCTCCCCTTTTTTTGTTTAAAATAATGAGGTACAGTTCAGTTGAGAACTTCTGAATGCTTTGCCAGAGAATCTTGACAATACAAGGAAGAATGATTATTATAAGCAAAATTAGAGCACCAACAGCAATATAACTGAAGACATTAGACAGAATGGTTTTTCCAGAAATAAAGTTGGAGAAGGTGTGGAAAAGTCATTAGCTGTTCCAGTGGCAGTAAAATCCAGTTGAGAGTATTCCCAATGTCTGTATCTGATTATTATGCTTCCCTAAGTCTAAATTAATATCTGAGCTATTCCAAACCCCTAAAATATGATCTTTTAACATATTGGGCATTTGCAGTTGTTGAGTCAATGAACTGTTGCCACAGTAACAGTAATAAGTTGCTAAAGCTAAATTCCCTAAAATTAGTAAACCCACAAGCCGTCTCAATCACATTAAATCTTAACAAGATGAGAGCATATATTGTTTACAACACACTACATTAAGTCCACCTGTGTAATTCATATGAACATTAAGTTTTCCAGGATCATTAACAACAACAACAACAAATACATAAGGAGAAGGCAGACAAGCTAAAATAGAGTAAATAGAATCATTTTTTGGTCAGAGTTCACATGCAGCATCTGTCAGTCCTGCTGGATCTCGATGCTTTTTTTGCCTCTCCTGCCTGCAGTCAAGCAGCCAGGCTGGCCCTGCCCACAGCTCCCACTGCGCTGGCTGTTTCATGCGGTGGCTGCAGGTAGAGGAGTGCCCTTTGAAGCAATGGGGCATCAGTCTGTCTGGGATCCAAATTGGCAAATCTGTGTCCTGTGAAAAAATCCAAGCACATCCTCTCCCACAAGTTAGCAGTATAGCTGTCCCTTTCCACTCTCTTGTAAGGAGATGTTTTCACTTAACCGGAGGCTGAGTCATAGCCCCTTTTAAAGGCTGAATAGAAAATTTTTTCAAACCCATTTATTACAAAAAGAGCATGTTGCAAGATTTGATGGGGAGAGCTATACTTAAACTCCCCTTCTTTTAGTTTTTAAATGAACAAAGCATGTGAGGGTAAATGATGTAAAATTTGACCAGAATAATTTCCTATAGAAATTTGCCAAATTATCATCCAACATTAGAAGAGCATCAAGTGGTTCCTTATTATATGGAATTACAATCTTTGCTGGCTCTTTACCAAACAATTCAATACTCCGTTTCTTCTCTTTTAATATCAATGTTGCTATCAAGCCTGGATGAGAAGCCACTACTTTTTTAGCTTGGGTGGGAAGGTGGATCTATTCTAAGGGAGCATTCTCCCCAGAACTCTGCAGAACTCCCATAGGTGCTGTTTGGGTTGCTAGGCAAAGGAATTTCCAGTTTACTCTTAAGTCAATTCTTTTACATAATTATCAGATAAAGCTGCTTCTACTTTGCCTAGGGCTTCCCAAGCCTTAGCAGTCAACTGGCTTTTAGAAGTGGGGTTAGAATATCCTCATAAGATGTTAAAAGAGACTTTTAGTTCAGCAGTGGTTAATTTTAAATAAGGTCTAATCCAGTTTATATCACCTAAAAGTTTTTGATAATCAATTAAAGTAAAGAGGTGGTCTTTATTCAATTGCAGCTGGGCATGAGTCACAGTTTCTGAATTGATAACCCTTTCAAGTAAGTTATGGGTGGGTTAGTTTGAATTGTCTCTGGGGCAAGTTTTAAACCTCTAGCTGTCAAGCCTTGGTCAGATTTTGGAGGACAGTTTGCAAAAGAGCTCTATCAGGATGAGCTATTAAAATCACATCCATGTAGTCAATCATATATACCTGTTTATATTTAATCCTAGTATCTTCTAGAACAGTAGTAACAAATTTCTGGCATAGGATGGGGCTATTTTTATTTAAGCATCCCAGATATATAACTTGCTTTTATTAAACAGGGGAAAAGTCAACATATTTTCCAAAGAGGCAGATATCCCAGTAACTAATGCAACATCAGTTTGTTTGACAAAGCATTTAGAATAAGCAAGCAGTTAAATTCTTCAGGTAGGAACAGAACATCAACAAGCTTCAGATCCCAGAATCCTTACAAGCCAACAAGTTAGGCATTGTTTTGCTTAACAATTTTAACTTTAATGTAAATATATATTATTTAGAATATTAGCTTCTGCACTACATAATGACTTTATTACTATAATTAAAACCAGTTTTCCAGTATGGACATAAACTAACGCCTATTTTTCTCTACATACCAAATTTGAAGTAACTGTCACAATATATTGACATTTTTACAAGAAGTATTTTAAGACTTCTGGAACATAAAATGTGCAAAATCTGTGTGAAAATATTTAAAATTCTCCTTGAGCAACTTAAGTTCTAAAAATTGAAGAACTTTTAAATGTCCGTGTTAATAAAATATTAAAATACTATGAGCTTTTTGATAAACTTGACACTGATTTTGTAATTACATAAAGAATGTGCAAGATAAGACCTGGAGACTAAGTGATTCATCATTGAAATTAACTGTTAAACTGCAGATAATTATTGATATCATTAGTTTTTTAGAGCAAACTTTTAACATAAACAGGCTTTAATATAACTTTAAAACATTTCCAATTAAACTGTAACATTGAGGCAGCAAATGTCAGATATGTTTGCCTAGCTATTTAGGTGTCACATAAATAAGTCTATGAATCCTAGTTTATCTTTTTGTCTAAGTCACCATTGTAGATAATGTGTTAATAAGTGGAAAATAAGTGAAAAACCAAAAGTGACTATTTTTCATTTAAAAAAATGAGTTATCAACACCTTGTCTTAAAGTTCTGAAACAGCATATTCAGTTTTTAAAGTTAAAAAAGGCCAAACTTATTATACATTATAAATTTTGGTAATTCTTCTTTTGGCATTAAAAGTCACAGCACAAAATCTTATGCTTTAATAGATAATATATTAATATATATCTCAATATACATTTGCTAACGTTTTCCATCAGTATGAAGTTGGGCGAGGCTATTTTTCATTCCTTGGGCAAAACCTTCCACTTAAACTGTTGGTAAGGCTTTTTAAGCTTTTTTTGATTGCAGACTAAAGGCAAGTTGCTTTTTATCTTCAGGATTTAAAGGAATGGTGAAAAAGCAGGCTTGTAAATCAATTACAATTATATTATATCTCTCTGGAATGGCTAGTGGAAAAGGGATCCAAGGTTGTAATGGGATTGGCAGCAAAAATAATATCCTCCATTATAAATCTGGATACCCCAATTCAGTAGGTAGCTGTTGAGGAGTTGGGCAAATTGGCTCAATTATTTTTCTTTGTTGTTTACCTAAACCTTTTGATGGATCATAGCACATCTGCAGCATTTGAGGGGTCACTTTATTATCAGGGCTAAACAGTAACACTCCCATTTGAGAAAGCACGTCCCTCCCCCACAGGGTAAAGGGGAGTGAAGGAACTACATACAGTTGAAAAGTCCCACAAGTATCCTAAAATCACCAATCTAAAATTTTTGCACTTTTAGCTATTGTGGGGGCTTGAGGGCAAATGAAACAAAATTCGACCCCTGAAATCTATCAGGTTAACTTGCCAATCATCACTATTTTGTAAAAGACTTACAGTTGATCCTTATTGAGTGGAATTACTATAATTGCTACTTTTTTTCTAAAAATTTCCACACCTTTTCCTTACTTTTATAATTAATTGTGCCACCAAGATGGGATAAGAGAGAACTATTTTTTGGGGGGGTCACTGGTAGATGGAACCAATAGGCCTTTTTGTCACAAGCATCTTGTAGGAGTATGTTTTGTGGCAAGAATAATTTAATCTCATCTTTTGGTAATATTAATCCTAATTAACTGATCATTTAAAGCCTCATCTAGTTTAACAAGAGCTGAATCTGTCTCACTAGTCAACTTTCACTTAGAACTGGGATTAGGATCGCTTTAGAAACAATCAAACAAAGGCTTTAAATCTGCAATAATCAGTTTTAAATGTGGGCATATCGAGTTAATATCACTAGTAATTTCTGGAAATCATTTAAAATTAGTAAACAATCTCTCTGTAGCTTTAAAAGCACTGTTAGACCTTGTGGTCTCTTGCCAGGGATCTGTCACCCAAAAGAATCTCCAAGACTCGGACTCGATGCAATCAGCAAGAGGATTTATTAGGCCAGCGCGCCAAGGTTCGATCAACACCAGAGAAGAACGAACCCCAAATATTCGTTACAAAGCAGTTTTTAAGCACAAAAGCCACAAACAGATACAGCTAGGGTGGAGCAACCTGATTGGTGTACAGGTCTTGACATTTTCAGGGATAGGTTCAATTGTTATTAGGTCGACATGGCTGGTCGAGCTGCATTTTTTTACTGTTAACTTGTTTTCCTAGAAAATAACATCCCCCAGAGAGCCTTCCGGATGGTGCATACTTGAGATATGAACCTCTACACATTCCTGAGATAAAGGTTTGTCTTAAGATTAACAGGAGGGCCTGCTTTTCCTTAACGCTCTAGCGAAGCTTTAACCTTTATTTTTTTCACCTTTCCTCTCAGGACATTATCAGTTTTTAAAACTTTTGGCAAACCTAAATACAAGAAGCAAGTAAAGAGCTGTTATACGATAACCTTATATAAGCTTCTCCAGGTAACCTTTTGCAACCTAAATCTGGTCGATAGCTTTTTAGATGACAAGCAACTATCTAATCATTGATTGAATATCTCCAGCAATGGGGAATTCACCACTCTCCAAGGTTCTAAACTCTCCCTCACCTTCTCTTCTGCAGCATTTTCCCTCTGCATACCACTTTTTTTTTAATCTCACCAACTCATTTTTAGTAGTAGATGTTGTCCAGGAACAGGGCCAGTAAAGCTCTTTTAAAGGCCTGGAAGTGTTAATTTTCTGTAACCCAAAACTAGATCACTAGATCCAAATCCTCTGGGGCTTGTAGCTTAAGAAGTCAAGGTTTTTTTTCTATCTGATAATAAGGTAAAAGCAAAAGCTGTGCTATTTTTTGACCTTTATTACTTTGCAGTTTTAGTAGGTAGCAAGATCAAACTTTTACTTTTTCCAGTATAATCAGAATCTACTACACCAGGCACTACAGAAATTCCTTGAAAGGAAAGAGAGCTATGCCCTAGCACAAAGTGGAATCTGAGGGATTAATACTGAAACACTTTTTATTTTTAAAATCTTTTTTGTTACGATTATTTTTCTTTTCCTTTTTTTGGTTTCTTTTTCTCCCTCTCTCTCTTTCTTTATTTCATTTTCTTTTCTCGTTTACTCTTTTTTTTTCTTTCTTTTGCTTGGGTGAGACCCCCCTGAGGGGGGTTTCTGCAAGGAACATGCTCTGTTTTAAAAGCACTTTTGATTAAAAAACTGTCCCTATCTTTTTCAACCTTAGGCAATGTTTTGGGAGGCTTTTGACCTGAACTGAATTGAACTGAACTGGGAGGCACAAGTGGAGGTGGTGGTGGTGGTTTTAAATCAAGAAAATGGTGGATAAATTTTTTAAGGTTTGTGTAGAGGGGGAGGGGGCTCGCCAGGGCGCCCAGCTGCAAGGTCCTGTAAGTCCTCTCCCTCCTCAGGAGGTAAAGCATAGTGTTCGTCCTTTTGTTGGCCAATGGCAGAAAATATGATCTGTGTAGAAGGTGGAGACCCACTACCATCCACTGCTATAGCCTCTCTCATAGTCTATTTAACAGCCTCATGACAGGGATCCAGAACTTTTCTAATCATATTGCACAGGCCCATGCAAAACATAATAAGTTTTTAGCTGTTATCGTAGCTTCACCCAAGTATCTAAATTCAGTGTCCTTGCCTGGAAACGAAGGACATTGCCCTTGTACGAATGAAAAAAATGACTGAATATTGGATTTGTTAACTTCAGTTCCTCTTACTTAGTAACTGCAAAATTACTCCTATAAAAAGCGGACTTTCTTTTGATTCACTGTAACACATGTCAGAAAGTTCAGATTTATAGAGTTATAGAAAAGTCTGCCTCAATAAAGGTTTTACCTTTGCAAGGGGGGTTTTCAAGCCGTAAAAGTCAGCCCTGTCAAAGTCTTTACTTTCGGCAAGGGGGTTTTTCTTTTCAACTCTAAGAGAGCAGGTTTCTTTCAACCTCTAGAAAACCAGGTTTGTCTTCCCACCCCTACTCGCCCTGTCTATCCTACAGGGGGGTCCGCGGCACCCTGAGTGGGCTCCTATCCATCCCAAAAACTCAAACTGGGGGAGTAACAGAAATTACTCTGGGGTGGGGGAAGTGATTGAATCACTCTGGGGGGAGCGACAGAGAGTGCTCCAGGAAACTTACCTTCGAATAGCCTGTTCCAGGCATCACTTGGATATGAAGGCCTGATGGTAATCAAATGAGAAGAGCCCTATGCTAATACTCTAAACTCCCTGTGCTTGTTTATGGTTGAGAGGTTGTCACACAAGCTAGTCTGTCAGCAGAGAGGTTTGACCTGAGCCACCCTTGTCACACCCAAGGCAGGGAACTAGCAGTAATTATTGGCATAACAAATAAAACAAAAAAAACCTTTACCAATATAATTCCTAATCTACCCACTAATACTATACTAATAATCTTCTAAATTCTCTAAAGAGTTTGTATTCAGAAAGATTTAAAGCATCCCATGCCTCTCACAGTTGGGAGGCTGTAAACAATCACATGCGGCTGGACAACCTGATCAGGCAGGCTAGTGAACATTCAGAGTTGTAGGTTGAAACACTGTTGTAGTGCCCTGGAATTTTTATTAACTGGGGCTTCAAGTTAACTCCTTCTCAAAGAGAAATGACTATGGGTGAGAGCTCCCTGTAAAGTACTCTAGTTTCTGGTAGATGCTTGGGAACAGGGTATTTCCTGAGGCTTGATCACACCTTTGCGTATGTCAAGCTTCTTTTTCCTCATGACCTTTGCCATGGGTGGAGTTCCTCACACTGGACCCCAACACCTGCAGAGATGCAGGTCCTGGCATGACCTCCTATGGGACCTGCCAGGACCTCTAGCTCACTATGCTCTCTGTGCTGTCCCGGGTTGACATTGCCACCTTCTCCCTGCACAACACTCGAGGGATGCTTCTTGGTGGGCTCAGGTATTCACCAGCGCCCAGCTACAGAACAGTCATATACCAGCTGACATCCCGTGGCACACAAACCAAAGCGACAGAAGGGTGTGAGTGCAAAACTTGCTGAGTGGAAACTACAGGTCATGCCCACAGAGCCCATTCCACAAGTGAGCTGTGTGCCACACTGGGCAATCTGAGGGTGTATGGGCAGGCCTTGGGAGAGCAAGACCCCTTCTTTTAATGTGGGCTTCTGAGCATGACCTGACAGCCAGCTCTTTGGCATGCTGCAGGGATGCATGCAGAAAGCTCCAGGGCCAGCATGTCGGCCTGCTGTGGGGAGCACTGGGGACTTTCATGCAGGCCCAGGACCGCGATGAGGTCCTCTGGGCGCTTCCAGCCTCACCTATGTGGTCGCCGGTCTCCAGGGTTCCAGGCGAACAACCTCCAGGGCGCCAGCCAACAACAGGTGCCAACACGAGGGCTCTGTCTCTAGCCCAGGTGTGAGGGGAATGGTGGGGTTCAGAGCCGCTGCCCCGTTAGGACCTCTGGCCCCACGCGGAGTGCCACTCACACCTGAGCCACTCCAGATCACCCAGAGCTACAGCCCTAGCCTGCTCCTTCCTACTCCCCACGGGGTGCGGACATCCCAAGCGCACCTTTTCCCGCCCTTCCCACTCTCCACACAGCTCGCAGCAACCATAGCGTGTCCCGTCCCTGACCCTGAGTTGAGGAGTTTGCAAGCCGTTCGCGCACGCAGGACCAGCTTCTCCTGGTGTGAGATGCACGTGCTCCCATTTTCTCTTCTTGTGGGGTGAGCCCCTCTTTCTGTGCCCGAAGTCTCCACTGGGATGCACATCACCAGAACAATCTACTAACGGTACAGGCTGTGAGGTCTCTCTTCTTGCACACGCGTGGCCCCCAGCCACCAACGGTGCAGCGAGGGGCACGGCGCTGGCCCCGATTCGTTTTCCACCGAGGTCAGCCCTCAGCCCCACCTCCAGGAATGCACGGCGCTGGAAAACCCCCATTGCCTACCCAGGCATCATAGGCAGGAGCACACGGTCATGCGCATACCTGTGAGCCCTCCCAGTGCAAGGGCGGTGCGAGGTCGCCTATTTTCTGCCCCCGCTGCATGGCACAAGCTCTCCCTTCTTGTGCATGAGGGGAGTCATGCTGCATGCCACAAAAGCATGTCTTTCTGGGCGCACGGTATCAGTCCTCTCCTGTGCATGCACAGCGTGATGCGACCCTGTAAATGCTGAATGCATTGGGCTTCCTGGCACCGCCAGTTCAAACCCCCACTTGCTACTCACACGGCAGGGCACAAGCCCCCTGCCGTCCTGATCATGTGTGGGGCCAATCCTTCCCCAGCAGCGCGATGCCCAAGCTCCGCCATCCCAATATTGTCTGCGCAGTGAAGCATGAGCACCTCGGATCCAGGGCGCTTGGCGAGAGCACCCCGTGTCCTTCACGAGCCCACCATCCCTGCCACAGCATGCACTGCGCTAGCACCTACTTGCTGGCTGCAAGGCGAGAGGTGGTGCAAGTCACCCTTTCTTGTGCTCGTGGGCCGCCCTGGGATGGGTGTCTTTGGCCGCACACGAAGGGTTCCCTAGTCAAGGGCCATGTTCCCTCAACTTCCATAAGGAGGTTTCAACCTCCGGGTCCCGCGGCAACCACTGGGCATGGAAGGCTTCCCACTCACAGGCAGAACACCCCCAAATGGGCATGGCAGGGTCCCAAGCCTGCCCTCTTCCATCCTGGGAAAGATTGAGGGCAGGCAAACGGGATGACAGATGATGAGACTGTTGGTTGGTATATCACCCCCTGCATGGACATGAGTTTGCGCAAGCTCCAGGAGCTGGTGATGCACAGGAGGCCTGGCGTGCTGCATTTCACTGGGTTGCAAAGTGTTGGACAAGACTGAGCCACTGACCTGAACTGAACTGCAATGACAGGAATCGTCCACATGATGGCACTCTAACATAAGAAATCAAAAAAAAAAAAAAAAAAAAAAGCTTGCAGGGC